>QAXD01000167.1:304533-337628 GCA_004335575.1 Haematococcus sp. NG2 | reverse complement strand
GGACCGCGGCGGGCGCGTCGTTTTCGGCCCGGGCCAGCCACCGGCAGCTCGCTGCTGCGGAGCCCGGGGCCGGTGCGAGCGACAGCGGCGCACAGGGCAGCGCGAGTGCAGCAGCGGCCGCATCCACCGGGCAAGCGGGAGTGGGAGGACCGGGCGCGTTCACCTCCCCGTGCAGCCAGCACGCACTGGGCAGCCACGGCCATCGCCTACCAGCAGCCACGAGCTCCGGCGTGGCGGACCTGCTTGGACTGGAAGGCCTGGACGAGCTGGCGGCGGCCGCGGGGGAGAGCGGTGGGCTCCCACCGCCCCCACCGTTGCTGCCCGGGGAGCTGGAGGGCCTGGAGCTGGAGGAGGAGTATATGGCTCTGGTAGGTCCTGGTGCTGACCCTAGGTGCTGACCCTAGGTGCTGACAGCACCACGGCATGGCATGCAGGCTGTACATCAGTGAAACAATACAGATTGATATACTACATGGTACTTTAAAGTGATGGCATCTCTATTATGGACAAAATACTCATTTCCCTACACATTCAATTACTGCATACCGTATCACTTCAGCATGCGCTGAGCATCGCCCCTTGTGGCATGTTTTTTAAGCACCTTGCACCCTCACGCATCGCTGGCTCGCAGGTGCTGGACCTGGGCTTAGTGGGGGGCCAAGGGGGAGCTCCACTGGACGAGCGCACAGCTGCAGAGCAGCAGCAGTCATTGTAGCAGCAGCAACAACAGCAACAGTGATGGCCTTACCTGCTGAGCAGGCCCAGGGTTTTAGGGTATAGGTTTAGAAGAAGTAGAGGCAGAAAATGAGCTAGGCAGGAGGGGCAACCCAGGGGTGCTCCTCCTGTGCGGACCACACGCTTGACGCCGGTTTTTGACGTGGTTTCCTTTGACTTGCAGTTTTCCCTTCAATGTACTTAGCTACAATGGCATCAGTTACAACGGCAGCAAGGGCAGACTTCTGTGGCAACAATATGGATTAGCTACCACGGCAACGATGGCCGACATCCATGGGAGGGGCACAGTCAGGTGGTGGTATGTGCACATTGTGCAGGTGAAGTGTGTGGTACCAGATGGGCAGGTCACGCATCAGGCTTTGTGCGCGGCTTGGTTGACTGCGGGGGGTTGGGGGTGGGGGAGGTCACAAATAAAAACTGCTGATGTGGTGACTGCTGCAGTGTTGCGGCCTCCTTGCTGCTCCTTGCCGGTGCCAGATGCACTTGAGCAGGCGAGCTGTCAGGGCTGCATCACACACGGGACTGCCACAGTGTGTTTCACATGACAGCATGCGACTGCGCCTTGCCGTTGAAGGCTTTTCACCTTTTCATCTAGCCTGTGCCTAGCCCTCTTCCTTTCCCATGATCATCTAGTACTGGCAACTTTCTGGCGGATAACAATGAGCAATGTGGGCTCCTGAGAGGGCGCATGTGGCACTTGAAAGCCGCCCCAAGCAAAAAGCACTGAGAAATCATGTAACAACACATGGCCTTGTATCCACCAGCTCTATTTGACCCCAAAGCAGCTTGTCCTTCATAACCTGTACTGCTGAACAACCCGTATATGTCATCAATGAACTGTATTGCTGTACTGTGGTGATGCAACATCCCTCCACTGCATCAAAGAAGAAAAAGCTCTCTAGTTGAACGTATTATCAGCACTCGTTTCCGACAGTTGAAGCATGGAGGGTTGTGCACGAGATGAACGGCGTTTTACTGTTGTTCTTGATATTAATAGCATGTACACCTAACGCACGTTCGTTGAGTACGGCTTTGCAACCTGGGAAATCAAATGGGCGGAGGCGTGCGTGTGAGGAGTCCGGATACTGCTCGCTTGGGAAAGTCAGAACGTGGACGGGAGACATTGTCACAAGTGCGATCTGCGTCCCATAAGCGAACGGTTTTTCATGGCCCAGGATGCTAAGCGTTGCCTGCAACAAAAGGACGGCGCAGCCTTGTGATGCTCGTGCGTACACGGTGCCAGCGATAACCACGACACAGCTGCGCATTGGCTCCTCACATGCACCATCTGTCGCCCATGCGCGCCGACAGCTTGCATGGCATGCACACCACTCCCTTCCATCATGCAGTGACGTGTTCACTTCCATTTCGTGTCTGTTCACTTACAATTTGCTCACTCACAATTCATGTCTGCGCAGGCGAGGGACTGCATGACATGCTGCAGCACGTGGCTTTCCGTCAGGAGGTAACTAATGCAGCAGTGCACATGGGCGTGCCACGCATGCATGAACGCAGGGGACGTTTGTCGCCTGTGCACCACTGAACTGCCAGGGATGAGAGTCGGGCCTGCCTGGCGCTGCATGGAATAGCATGCGTCTGGAAAGCCCACCATGCAGCTGCAGCTTGACACCGACCATGAACGTGCACTGTGACTGGACTTGGGCGCTGCCCAAGCCCGTGTGCAGCTGTACACTGCCCGTGGCAATGCCCAACCTACAAACCAATTGACCAACTAACTAACTAAGTAACGGACAAACTAACAATGCCCAACGCCCAACCAACCCACCAAACCACTCCTTCCTCTCACCTGCCCCTCAGCTCATCCTCACACATTTTGGGGGTGACCGGGCCACCTGGGCGGACGCAGCCCTGCAGCTCTGGCGCGAGCTGCGCTGGCTGGGCTTTGCCCACTTTATCATTCTCGCGCGGCATGAGCACACATGCACGGAGCTCTCCGCCGTGGCACCTGGCCTGAGCTGTGCATGGGACTCCTCACCCATCCGCCGGGGTGCATTTGGTGAGTGTGTTGGTGGGTGCGTTGGTGGGTGTTTTGGTGAGTGTCTCCGAGGTTTTTGGTGAATGTTTAGGAGTGTTTTGGTGAGTGCTTTAAAGGTTCGGGGGGAGCAGCAGCCCATCAGCATGCGTGCAGCTTGCAAGGGGGGAGGGGTGGGGTTGAGTCGTTGAGAGGCTCCAGCGTTTAGGCTGGTTCCACGTTACCTGCTCAAGCGTGCATGTCCGGGCATCTGTCCGCACTTGCACGTAGTTGTCTACATAGGCCCCTGCACTGCCCACATGTGCGTCCATGTGTGCGTCTGTTGCCTGCTGCGCATGTCCATTGCTTCACAATGGTCTGTGGCGTGGCACACGGTGTGCCATGCGTCATGCGGGCCAGGGCACGCAGTTTGAAGTAGAAGGGCACTAGTCCTTCTTATGCGAGCCATCTCTACGTGTGCTGTGTGCTGTTTGTGCTGTGTGCTGTGTGCCATATGCTGTGTGTGCTGTGTGCGACCACCCCCCGTGTGCTGTGTGCGACCATCCCATGTGTGATGCGTGCTCACTTGCATGCGCCTGCTTGAAACGCGCAGACAGCGTGTACCTGCTGTGGCACCTGCACTGGCGCGTGATCGCGCGTGTGGTGCGCGCGGGGTACAACATCATGACCCTCGACAACGACTTCATCATGTTCAGGTGACCCTACGTGCTGGGGGTAGTGCTACTGTTGGCAACTGTGGAGAGGCAGGATCGGAAGGAAAGAAAAGGGAGGGGAGAGGGAAAGGGAAGGGGAGGAAAGGGAAGGGAAGGGATAGGGTTTAAACAATAAGGAACAGACCATTGGTGTTGTGTCATGCTTCTGCGTCAGCTCCCACTGCCTGCACACACCTCTATTTTTTGCGCCCCATCACTTGTGACCCCAGAGACCCATACGTCCACCTGAAGGCGCCCCCCTTGTCACGTATCCACATGATGTGCATGGCGGAGGGAACACCTGCCAACTGCAATGCAGGTGATGCCCCCGAGTGCATGCTGCCCATGCTGCCATCAGCTAATCCTAGCTGCATTACCACTTCGCAAATTCCATTCACCAACTTGGGCACGCAGGCCACGCACCTGGCCTCACCTGCCACATCATATCGTACTGTGCAAACCGTATGACACCGGCATCTTGTGTCCCTGTGTATCCCTGTAGTCTTGATGTGTGCAGGCATGTCTGTTGTCATGCAGGGTTTGTGTACGTCCAGAATGTGGCACCCAACGGCCCGGTGGCGTGGGCGTTCAAGTATGCAGCAGAAACACCCCTCAGGTGTGCTTACTGGCTCATGACGTGTGTTTGCGCCTGTTGCGTTGACCTGGTTTGTCGTTCCTGTCCTTGCGCTGACACGGCGAGTGCCCAGTTGGCTTTGTGGTGTGGCCATGTGTGTGCAGATGTGTGCGCATGTGTGCACATGATAGGTTACCAGCACGACCCATCTATCTAGATCGGCATGGCGCTCAGCGGCAGTCATTCTGTAAGCTTAAGGTTCATCAGGGCTCCGGCACGTGCCCGTCCCTCTTCCCCATGGCTGTGTATGGCTCCCACGCATGTGGCTGTAGGTGGATGGATGATGACTTCCAGTTCCTCTACTCCCAAGGCGTGATGACACAAGAACATGATAAGCTGTGCCTCACCTTCGACCAGGTGCGCAGGCACAGTTGCAATGATTGTATGCACCAGGCTTTTGTGAGGGTTCCCCACAAATGGCTGTTGACGTGCCATGTTTGAGAAAGAAAGGGGGGAGTAATGCCGTTGTGGGCCAGTTTCTGCCTAACGAATCTGAGCGCGCAGGACTCACGTGCTGCTGTACTGCTCTTACTGCTGTACTGCCCACACGCAGTCCTACCTGTACGATGCACTCATCACCGCGGCAGTTGGGCGGCCGGTGCACTTCTGGGCCCTGCTGGTATGCAAGGCCCAAACCTGGAACTCGACCTGGCCGGTGCCAGGAGCTGGGAAGCTAAATCGCACAATAAGAGGAGCCCATGTATCAGGAGTGTCCGCGGGAAGTGGTCTTCAAGGGCAGGCTGCGAATGAGGAGGCGGGGATGGAGGCAGCAGCTGAGGGCAGCAGGCAAGCACCAATGGTGGACCACCAAGCAGCCCTGGCTGCAGTTGCAGCCCTGGCCAATGAGGACGTACGGTTCCCAAGGGTCCAGGTGCCTGTGTACTGCCTTTGCGCTGCTTGTACTGCTGCCTTTGTGCTGCTTGTACGGCTGCCTTTGCACTGTCTTCTGCTGCTTTCACACACGGCTGTATTGTTGTACATGATTGTACTGGGTCTGTGCTGCCTTTGTACTGCCTCTGTGTGCCAGCATATGTGCTCGCTGCTGCACGTCCGTAACTTGTACAGGTTTGGTACATGCTTTGTCACCACCCCATGTTCCAGTCCTACTTAGGACGAGGTGCCAGCATCATGCCCATGCTCGCTTGCTGTGCATGCTTCTTCGTCTGTCATGCAGCTGCGGCCAGCTTCCGGCTGGCTGCCGGCCTCCTGGGAGGCGGCACTGGGAGAAGAGCATGAGGTGTTCATGTCTCCATCAGGCAACCTGACGGTGCCTAATCTGGCATGGGGCTACCCGGACGAGCTAGGTGGCGCGTGAGTTGCCCAGCTGCCCAGCTGCAAGCCTGCTGCATGTGCACATGCCCCAGCGCTGCCATGCCGCGGCGCACCTCAGCCTGCACAAGTGCTGCTCTGAATTGACACCACTGAGCTTTGCCACCACTGATCCATGCTCTCCCCAACTCCACTCGGTTGATGACCACCCCCGGCCCGGTCAGCAGCCACTGGCCCGGTCAATGCACTAGGAGGCTCATAGCTGGGCGCTGCCCCCATCCCAAGCCCAACAATGGCCATATGTGGTTCTTCAGCTTGTTCCCTCCCTGACCGTGGCCACATGGTTCCCTAGCTTGTTCCCGACCTGCTCCCCTGCCTGCTCCCTGCGTTTCACACACAGTATGTTCCCCACCGGTCCGCTTGGTCCCTACAGCACCGCGTTCTACGAGCAGTTGCGCGGCGACTGCGCTATCAGTGCAGGTCAACCGAAACAGCGCCATTTGGCAAGCCACCAGGCTGCGCCGCAGTCAATGGCATCGTGTGCATGGTGGAACGAGCACCGAGAGCTGCCGCGTGATGGAGGGAAGAGTGTGGCTGATGCTGTGGTGGAGGCACAGGCCGGGCATGTGGCCACGTACCATGATGGGCTTGGGGGCCCTGAGGTCAGTGAGTGTGGCAGGTACCATGCATGTCACGCCCTGCTGCCGGTGAACCGCCTCTTACCGCGATGAACCACCTTGCCTTGCCTCGCCGCTGCGACCCGCCTCTGCCACGATGACCTTATGCTAATGCTTATGACCCGCTTATGCTTATGACCCGCTTTGCCTTGCCTATGCGACCCGCCTCTGCCGCGCCGACATGTCTATGCTGCCATGACCCGCCCCTGCCCGCCCCAACAGGAGACGTACATCCAGGCACCCCCCTGGCTCGTGTCCGGCATGGCGTCCTGGCGGCTGGGCCAGTGGGTGGGCCCTGCGGCACCACAGGCCCCGCCCTGGGTGGGGGCCCACATCCACGCGTGGCACATGAACGACGCGGGGTACTCCAAGATGACGCTGCGCAAGGTGCGGCGGTGTTGGATGGGCGGTACAGCCGGGCAGTACAGGCGGTATGGGTAGTACATGCGGTATGGGTGGTACAGGCGGTACGGGTGGTACAGGCGGTACGGGCGCTGCAGGCACTACGGGCGGTGCAAGTACCGGTATATGGCGTATCAGGATGTGCAGAGGGTATTAGACGGGTGGTGCAGGCGGTATGGGCAGTGAAACTGTATGGCGTATCAGGATGTGTAGAGGGCAGGGAGTGTGGCAGTATGGACAGCATGGTTTGAACGGAAACCGCGGGTGGACCGGCAAGTTTTGCAGTGCAGGCACCGCTTGCATATCTGCTGTTTGGAGGGTGCATGATGCTGTCTGCCAGTCACCACACCTAGGCTGTGGCTACTAATGCGGGCAGTATGGCCAGGAGGAGCATTCTGGTCAGCAGTGATGGCCCTGTCCAAACAGCAGCTGCAAGTTCAAGGTTTCAGGGCAGCTGTACTGTGCAGCACGGCAACGTGTGATACTGTGTTGATACTATGGCACTCTGTTGATACTCTGTTGACACTATGGCACTCTGTTGATACTGTGGCTATGCATGCGGTACGTGTGTGCGGTACATGTGTACAACCACAGTACACGGGGCGGTACGACTGGGAGCTGGGAGCTGCCCTACGCGGTCTGTCTGGTCAGACGCCGTACGTCATGGGGCGCCCTGTGACCCGCGTGCTGGTGCTGTCACCTCACCTTGACCTGGCGCGCACCAGAAACGTGTCTGAGCTCAACCTCATCCTCTACAGCTTGATCCAGGTGCATGCCACATGTGGGCTTGTGCTTTGCGTATGTGCAGCATGTATGTGCAGCACATGGGTGTTGTGAACAGGGCTGTGCACCAGCGCCTCAGCAGCGCCAGTTTTCAGCCGTGTCCTGGTTGGCACCTGCAACGTGTGTCCAAGGCAAGCAGGCAAGCACGTAACCGAGGCCTGTCTCACGAGCAAGTCTCACCCGGTTGCTTTTTGACGCACACTTCATCCGTGTCTGGTGTTTCTCCACGCGCAAGCAGGTCACGCTGCTCGCCCGCCTAAACCCAAACCCTACAACCCTAAACCCTAAACACTAAACACTAAAACCTAAAACCCTAAACCCTACAACCCTAAATCCTAAACCCTGAGACCCTAAACCCTGAACCCTGCAAGCAGGTCGCGCTGCTGGCCCGCCGCACGCCAGTGCTCCCGGACGTGCCCTGCGAGACGTCGTGGCTGCACACGGGCGGTGCTGATGATCCGCGCCGCGACGCGCGCGGCCTCTGCACGCCGCCCGTGTTCACCGGGGCGCCGTACACACCGCCCTGGGGCATCCCCTACCTCGTGTGGAGCAGCAAGCGCCCGCATGGCGGGGCGCCGCATGGTGAGGCGCCGCATGGAGGTGCATGGAGCCGCATGGCCTCAGGCGGCAGTGCAGCGGGTGCATCGGGGGCAGGCCCTCGGGTGGGTGCTGCATCCGGGCCCGCTTCAGATGGTCAGAGTCAATGGGGCAGCAGCACAGTGCCAGGCCCCCAGGAGGCCCAAGGCCACTGGCAGGGCAGAGGACCGGCTGGGGAGTTTGAGGGGGAGCTGCTAGGAGGCTGGGCACGCGGCTGGCCACGGATCGGGCTGGGAGAGGATGAGGTGGGCGCTGAAGCAGGGCCACACATGGGCAGGGACGCTAGCACTGCGCAGCCGGCGGGTGATGATCGTCGCGCCGATGTGCCAGCCGCAGACGGCATGGTGGGACGGGGTGGGCGCAGGCTGCACGTGGCGAGCAGGAGGTCTGGATCAGAGGGGCGCGCTGCCAGCAGCCCAGCCATGTTCCCGGCCGGCAGCCCTGCCAGCAGCCCTGCCAGTGGTGCTAGTGGTGCGGCTCAACAAGCAGCAATGGCCAGTGGTGCAGGTGCTGTGGCTCAGCAGGTGCCACGCAGCAGCCCCCGCAGCCGCAGGGACCTGCCGCCCTCGGCTGTGGATGGTGCGCGGCTGGATGCTGCTGTCCGGCCGCCTGACAGCACGCCACACAGCGCGCTGCCCGTGCTCAATGCACACGGGCAGCAGCCACACAGCGCACAGCAGGGGCGCAGTGTACGCGGGCAGCAGCCACGCAGCCAGCATGGGGGGCCACATCCAAGGCAGGCGCGGCGGCGGGCGCAGGAGGCGGGCACAGGAGGAAAGAGCCCTGAAGAGGACCCCAGGGATGCTCTGTGGAGATCCCACAAGGTCATGATGACGCTGCCGCACGTGTGGGATGCAGCTTGCACCCATGGTAGGAGGGGGGGCAGGGATGCGCCAGGGTCTATCTTTACTGCTTCATGTATGTTATGTTTAGTGTTATGATTTGTCATGTACTTATGTGATGCCCTACAAGGAGCATCCTTTTGTCAGGTTAACATAAAGATCTGAAGAATTTGCCGCAAGCAGACTCGGAGATGTGTGAATATGCTGGCTCTCATCTTGGGTCGGACCTTACGGGGGAATGATGGTCCTGCACGCACGCATCACACACGCATGCAATGCTGCATCCATATGCTTTTTACGCCCTGTACCTACATGCAGCAATCGTACCATGCGCAAGGGTCCATTTCAGAGAGGGTAGGGCGTGAGTGCATGCGTTTCACACCACCATGTGCATCCCTCTGCACGCGCAGACCTGCATGCGCTGTCCCTCCCAGAGTTCCACCACTGGCTGACCACCATGCCAAACGTCTCAGCCAGCAGTGCACTGACCCCAGGGCCACACAACACAGCATTCCTGCCAGCTGAAGGCTCTGAAGGCCAGGGGCTGACCCTGGTCCCCCGTGTTGCTACTGCTCCATCCACAGCCGGCCCAACACACAGCGACAGTGCTGCGACCACGGCAGCAGCTGCTGCACCAGCGGGGATGGTGGGCACGGGCGCAGAAAGTGCAGCTGCAGCAGCAGGGGCAAGTTCACGCAGCCGGGCCGAGCATCGAGGGCGGCAGGGGCCACATGGATTCTCCCCGGGGCTGGTGCAGCCCGCCTCTCACCACGGCTGGTCTCTGGCGGATGTGGCAGTCCGGGTGGGGCTGGGGCAGCTGGCCAGCGAGCTCGCACGCTTTGCAGATGTGCCGGTGCTATACTTGGGCCACCCTGTGGTGGGGTCAGACCTGGGACATGGGAGGAAAGGGTCAGGATGGGGGCAGAGAGGGGAGGGCGGGCCGAGACCACAGGCAGGGGTCGCTGGCCAGGTGGAGGCGCAGGCAGGCGCAGCCAGGGGCTTGCAGGACAATGCAGAGAGAGGTGATCGCGGAGCTGACGGCCATGACAGTCACAACCCCAGTCACACCCCCAGTCACGGCCGCGGTCACAGCCCCAGTCACGGCCCCGGTCACAGTCCTGGTCACGGCCCCAGTCTTGACCGCGGTCATCACGTCAGCCACCACCACGTCGCCCATGCGTACGCAGAGGTGACCGCGCGCATGGCAGGCACACGCTGCCGCGCACTGCTGCTCGACCCTTTTGAGCTGGACCCCAGCAAGAGAAAACCGGTGGCCCTGCCTGCTGCGCGAGCTGAGCTGGTCAACCATCGGCTGGTGCGGCTGTCTGATGTGCAGCCATCTACAGGGCAGGCTGGTGCGGCTGTCTGACATGCAGCCATCCACAGGGCAGGCTGGTGCGGCTGTCTGACATGCAGCCATCTGCAGGGCAGGCTGGCGCGGCTGTCTAACATGCAGCCATCTGCAGGGCAGGCTGGCGCGGCTGTCTGACATGCAGCCATCTACAGGGCAGGCTGGTGCGGCTGTCTGACATGCAGCCATCTGCAGGGCAGGCTGGCGCGGCTGTCTGACATGCAGCCATCTGCAGGGCAGGCTGGCAGCAGCGACTGGAGGGGGTGGAGGTGCAGGGTTGAGTCCTGGACTTGTGGGACATCAAAAGCCGGGGTGAATTACAGCTGGGAGGGCACATACAACACTGCAACACCAGCCCATGGCTGGCTGAAGGCTCGTGTAACATGAACGCCAACACCACGACACTGCAGCGGCGACAACATGCCCCAGCATCGTTGCAGGGTTAACAACTCTCCAGCAAGACTCTCCACATTTTAGTTTGATTGCAACACAGAAGGGCACGCATTCAAAGGCTCAACATGGAAGTTACAGGCACAGCATGGTCATAAAACACATATGTACCTATCACACCCTCACCGAGAACAATGCACCTGCTCCAATTGCATTGAACACATGGCCTCACCCTGAGCAAATGTTGAACACTGCAGTGTGATGCAGCGCGCTCCCGCCCTCCCCAGATTCTAGGTAATTGCTCACGACACGCTGTGCATGGGGTTGCGTTTCACGCCATCACAATCGTGGTGCGTGTGGGTGGGGGTTGCGGTACACGCCACCAGGGCTGGCTGTTGTGTGCCTTCGCGTGTAGGGTTTAGGGTCAGGGTTGGGTTTAGGGGTGAGAGCTCCCCGCGCGCTGACGGTTTAGTGTACATGGTTCAACCTCGGCCGCCCCGGCCTTCTCCCATCATAACTCGTCGAACACCTGGTCGTGCAGCTGGCTCACCAGCAACTCGCACACGCTGCAGCTCCAGGACACAAGGGCTGCCCACGGGTTGAGGGTGGATATGGACAGGAAGGGGTGCTCGTCAGGGTCCAGCCCCGCATCCTGCTGCTGGCCCTCGCTGCCCTGCCCAGACACCAGACGCAGTGGCAGTGCCTTGCCCCATTGCCGGCCCAGTTTCCCTTCCTCTGTGGCCGACTCCAGATGCCTTGCCAGCTGCCCACTCCTGAAGGCTGCCTTGTGGAACAGCAGCTGCTCCACTATATCCCCGAGCCCCATGCCGCCTTGCCCGTCCCTTCCCGGCTGCACCTCTTCCTCCTCTCCCATCACTCCCCGGACCTCACATGCCATCCAGGGGGCTGCATCCACCCCTTTTCTGAGACCCATGCCTGAGGCCACCCACCAGGCCAGGAGGGCTGGGAGGATCAGGGGGAGCCCCCACAGCAGGTTGTCATCCCCAAGGGGTTGCTGCTTGTCCACGATGCTGAGCTGGTCTTTGCATGAGGGGGGCAGCAGTGCAGCGGCCTGCCTGTACACCTCCAAGTGCTCGCTGCCCAGCTGCCGCAGCAGCGGCACACAGGCCAGCAGCAGCCCGGCCTCTCCCGCCTTCATAGCCCCACCATTGTCTCGGCTTCTGCTGCTCGCGATAGCTGCCCTCACCATCCGCAACGCCTCCTCAGCATCCTTGGGCTGCTGCAGCACGCGTGGCGCCTCCACCAGCAGCCGCAGCAGCTGCCGTGTAGCTGCCGCCTGGTGGTGGCACGCCTGCAGGATCAAACTGCGTGTGAACAGCCACCCGTAGCCGTCCCGGCTGCCCTGACACATGTCCAGCAGCCGGCTCAGGAGGCAGCTGCTCAGCAGGGCCAGGGAGCCAGGGTGTGGCAGGTTGCCAAACACAGGGTGGAAGGCCTGGAACTTGTCTGCTGGCATGCCAGACAGGAGCAGGAAGGTGCCCACCTGCGAGCACAGGCAACAACCACGAGGCGCTGGAGGTGGGTGGACTGTGCGTCAGTGCGGACAGGCACTCGTGATGACGCGAGCCCCAACCCACACTGCGGTATCAAACCCACCCCACACTATTGTATCAAAGTAATCAAACCCAACCCCACACTGCGGTTTCAAACCCAACCCCACACTACGGTATCAAAACCACCCTGGTCATTCAGTTCATGCAACAACATGAGCGTACCTGTGCCGCGGCAGGCACGATGCAGAACCGCTGCAGCGCAGCGCGCCACACCGCCTGCTTCACAGCCAGGGGCCCGCCTGCACCTGCCCCTGCCTGGCTGGCCTGGGGCAGGGGGGCCAAGCTGTCCTCCAGCACCGTGTGGACCGCGGAGAGCGCTGAGAGCAGGTGATGGAACTCCGGATACACCTTCAGGGCGATGCGGCCTGTGCTGCCAGCCACGGCTGCTAGCACACACCACCCAGCACCCAGCGCAGCCGCCACGTCCGCCGGCCGACCCATTCGCTCCAGCAGCAGTCGCCCTGGCACCCGCGTCTCAAAAACCAGCTCCGCCAGCGCTACGAGCAGTGGCTGCAGCGCACAGAGCAGCTCGCCTGCTATTTCCTTCATCGCCGCGATGTCTTCACGTCCCAGGTGGTTTTGTCGCAGCACGTCTGCTGCATCCTGGAGCGCTGCGAGGCGCAGCTGCTCCCCGTCTTTCACAAGCTGTCCAAGCTCGGCGTGCAACCGCACAAACCGCACGTTGCGGGCGGCCACAAGGAATGCAGCGGCAAGGACGGGATGGGGCCGGAGAGCCGCGGCATTCAGAACAGCATCAGGCCTCCACCGGCTGTCGCCGTCACTGTTGCTTCCACCCCCGACACTGGTGCTGCTGCCGATGTCGCCGCTGGCACAGATGGCAGCACCACCGCCACCTCCGCTGCTGCTGCTGTTGTTCCCGCCACACAGGTTCATGTCGCCGCCGCCGTTGCTGCTGCCTGACTCAGATGCAGATGACACAAGAGTGGCTGCAGGCAACGGTGTACATGCGGCGGCTGTCCAACACAGCTGACAGCAGGCCTCCCCTAGGGCGTTGCTGGTGATGGCATACTCTGCAGGGCGGGGTGTGCCAACCATTACGCTACACATGGATATGGACTGGTAGGTGCTCGTGACGTTCGCTTGCAACAAGCATAGCTACATACCATACGGATGGCAGGCAAACAATCATGCGAGACCCCGTGCATCATGTCTGCATCCTGGTGTTAGAATGCGGTGTCAGTGTTGAGGTTGTGTAGATCCCAAAAGACCCTGAGGCTGGCCTGTGTGCCTCACGCTATACCCATCACGCCTCATACCCATCACGCCTCATACCCATCACGCCTCATACCCATCACGCAAACTCACATACCCAGTAGCAGCGACGCAGCAACCCACCTCTAGAGACCGCCGCCGGGACGAACGTGTATGACGCGGCAAAGATGAGGATATCCATCGCAACCTGCACCGCCGCCGCGGCTGCAGCCGCAACATGGTCCTGCTTTTTCTGATCCCCACCTGCCTGAGAAGCTGTTGAGTGGGGTGCTGTGCCGGCCTCGCTGTTGCTGCCTCCATTGCTGCTGGTGCTGGTGCTGGTGTGGCTGTTGCTGCTGCTGGCCCTGTCCTGTAATGACTGCACCAACAGCCGCCGCCACCCCAGCGGAGCTGTTGGGAGCTCCAACACGCATTGGATTGTTAATGTCAGGGTCTGGCTGGGGAAATCCACCAGGTCAAGGTCAGGTGCGGCTTGCTGCATCCAGTGTGCGGCACGCAACCAATGGGCGATGAACAGCCACGCAGTTTTACGAGTCCACACAGGTGCAGCACGGCCTGTGGTCAGCTCAGGCAAGCGGGGCGGTGTGTTGTTGCTGCTGCTGGTGGCGCCGTCTTTGCCGCCGCTGCCCGTCCTGCCCTTGCCGCTGCTGCTGCTGCCTTTCCCACTGCCGATGCCGCTGCTGCTGCTGCTGCTGCTGCCTTTCCCGCTGTCTTTCCCGCTGCCGCTGTTCGCATTTGCTGCGCCGGCAGCAGGCTTTGCACCTGCTGCATCCTTGGCTGCCCTGTCTTCCCTCCCTTGGGCATCCAGGGTTGCTATGAAGCAACGTGCCAGTTCTATCGCGTCCAAGTGCGTGCTCTGTGTGGCTGCTAGCCAAGGCATCATGGCCTCCGGGTCGCCCAGCGGCCGGCTACTCACCAGCTCCATACACGCCGCCTCAGACAGATCCATCACAGCCGCCATGGTGTGCAGGGCCTGGTCCCAGCACGTGGGCGCAGGCAGTGCTGCACAATGGTGCCACACGCCGAACCACCTGAGGGAGGTCGGGGCAAAGCCACAGCTCGGCAGCTGGCGTGCGGACATCGCTGCAAAGACCGTCAGGGCGTGCAAGGGGGGCAGGAGAGGGGGCGGGTCCACAGTGGAGGCCACGAAATAAATCTTGGGCCACGCATCCTGCCGCCCCCACAGCAGCTGCTGGTACAGCTGGGTGCGCGCCTGCGCCACCCGAGCGGCCAGTTGCACAGCATCACTGCCACGTTGGGCAGCGGCGTGTGTGGTCGTTGCTGCAAGGGCGCGCGCGGTCCATGTGGCGAGCCGCGTCATGAGCACCACCTGGGCGTGCGAAAGGCTGGCAACTGCGTCCGCCACGGTCACGCGGTGAAACAGCTGGACCGCGGAAGGCTCAGCAGCACGGGGGCCAGCCTGTGCAGTGGAAGCTGTGGCTGCGCGTGACGGCTGTGTAGCAGCCCGGCCGGCCTGTGTGGGCGCTGCGTGATGCATGGGGACTGCGTGATGCATGGCGCCTGCATGGGCCAGGAGGGCCGTGGGCAAAGGGACGCGCCGCTGCCATGCAGGGGCTGATGCTGCGCAGCACGTGCGGCTGGTGTCATTGTTTGTGTCACTGTCTGTGCTATCGTGTGTGTTCTTGTTTGTGTTCTTGTTGGTGTTGTTGTTGGTGTTCTTGTTTGGGCTGTTGTTTGTGGGGACATGGCGTGGTGTGAGCCGCTGCACTGCAGCAGACAGCTCCGGCAGGACATGATGCCGCAGCAGAGCCTCCAGCAGAGCCACATGTTGCGCCTGCAAAGGCAAACCGTTGGTGCCGGCACTGGTGCTGGTGCTGGTGTTGCTGCTGGTGCTGGCGCTGGCACTGGTGTTGCTGCTGGTGCTGGCGCTGGCACTGGTGGTGCTGCTGCTACCCTGGGCGCTTGTTTCGTCGCTGCTGGTGCCGCTGCTGCTGGCGCTGACGTGGGCGTCAGTGCTGGCGTTGTCATTGGCACTGGTACTGGTACTGCAGTTCGCAGCATGCGGCAGGCGCCATACCAGTGCAAGCACGCAGCGCATCAAGCGCCCTACATGTGCGAACTCCCATGGGTGTACTGGCTGGCCCTGTTCACCCAAGGCTTCAAGGGCGCGGCTCAACTGCAGGCGCACAGCAGCAGCATCGGTTCATGCCCTTGTTGTGCGCATTGCTTACAGCGCTGAGCAAGCACAGAAACCTGCATGGCGTGCGACATGCATGATATGCATTCAGATGCCCATGGGTGCATCATGGTTTCGACATGCACGGATGCGCTATTCGCTCCGTAGGCTACCTGCGACGCTGTCTTGTCCAATGTTGCGTCGTCAGCTCCTGCAGCTGATTCTCCATTGAAAGCGCGCACAACGCCTCGCACGTCGACAACAGTCTCATCGACCAGCTGCTTAAGACGCTGTTTGCGCTCTGTCATGGCTACTCTAACCCCTTGTTGTGAAGCCCAACGGTGGTCCTACATGACGTTGAGCGAGCTTCACGAACAGGTGTGTTCTACATCACGATGGTCATTTCCAGTTACGGCCCCGCACACGACCTCATCATGGTGTCAGAGGGCCACCTCGCACAGTACAATTGGGGGCAGCAGTACAGTGACAAGCCAAAATCTCAGTGTATTATAATGCTGCAATGCCCTAGCATTAACAGGCTCGCCATGCCCCCAAACCATGCCCCTACTATGTGCAGTATACCATGCGCTGTACATATAGTAGTTGCAGGTGGCCTGCGAGCATGCTTAATGCCGGGTGCCAAGTTCATAGCAGCGACCCCCAGGGAAAAACTGGGCAGGAACAAGGCAGTACTCTGAAAAAAGAACAAGATGAGCTCGGCTTCAACTGCATCAAGGCAGCTGGCACAGGCTGCTGCCTGCCACTATGTGAAACTCCACCCGAGACGCCCCTCTCCCAATTATCCCACACGGGTGTACAGCAAGTCAACTACGCAGTACATGTACTGCTGAGGAATTGATGAGAAGCAATGAAAGGTGATGGTGCCAGCCTTGGTTGGAGCTATGCAAGTGGGGAGGGATGGAGAAGAGAGGCTGGAGCTGCTGCTCCTGGGCTGCTTGTGGCCTGGACTGCACCAAAGCGTGCGTGTGCCGCTTTGCCGTCTGCTGCTGATGGTGAATCCATCAGTGGCGCTTGTGATGCTGCAGCAGGCGTGGCGGTCGCGACGGCAGCCGTAGGAGTTGTAGCAGGGCTGGTTGTCAAAGAAGCCTGCTGTGCAAACAGGTCAGATAGGCGGCTTGAAAGGGGGGAAACAGATTGTGACCTGGCCAAGCCTGGGGTGTGGGTCACAATGGGCTTCAGACGCCAAGGGGATGTTTGTGCCATATATGGGCCCATGGGCGGCACACTGCTGACAGGGAGTGTGATCATCAGTTGTGGGCTGGATGATGATGACACTAGTCCTGCAGGCGCTCCCTCCCCAGCCGCTGGTCTTATGTACCCAGAACTCGATGACCCGGTACTGATCCGGGTCGTCAACATGCTGCCGCTACAGCTGGAAGCGTCACTTGCTGCATACAGGCCGCTGCTGCCAAAGACGGTGCCACCGCTTCCAAAGACGGTGCCACCGCCAGTACTGCCGCCAGTAATGCCGCCACTGCTGCTGCTCCTGTACTGCGCCACGCTGGCAAAGCGCACACGTGAGGTGGCGGTACGCATGGCCGCCGGCAGTACTGCAGGACCCTTGCTGCCTTCCCCTGCTGTGGCACCTGTACTGCCTTCAGAGCTTGGAGTGCATTCCACCATGCTTGCTGTGCCCGCACTGTTTCCAGTGTGTGCAGCACTTGCAGTGCCTGTTGTGTGCATAGTGCCTCCAGCGCCTGCAGTACTCGCAGTGCCTGTAGTGCCTGTACTGCCTGTAGTCATCGCCCCAGTACTGCTGCAGAGCTCTGAAATGGGGCAAGACAAAGATTGGGCGGACCTGCTGTTGGTGAAGCTGTCAGGCAGCAGCAATGGGTCACTCAGGCAACCTCCCCTAGGCCACAATCCACCGACAGAGCTCGCATGCACCAGCTGGAGGTTGATGCTGCTGCTGCTGCCGCTGCTGCTGGTTCCACGCTTGAATCGGCCCAGGGGCTGCTTGAAGGTGCGGGAGAGAGTGAGGGAGGTGTGAGCTGCACCAGGGAGGCGGCCGCTGTAGAAACCTCGGGGGCTTAGCTCTGGGTTGCCCTGTGGCGCGCACCATGCAGTAAAACAAGGACATGATGTGTCAGTGTGATGGTTCCGGTTATTGCAGTGGTGCAGCTGATAGCCTGATATTATACCGCAGCTCAAACACGACTTGTCCGGGCAGATAATGACAGATGCTGAGATACATCAGTGACAGTGAAGCATTTTCACACCATGCAGTCCGAGCCTGCTCAGGAGCAGCGCTCTGTATGCGCACAAGCAGCCCATCACGGGTGCTATCCTTCCCCTCATACCTCATTCCGAGTTCCCACCCCTCATACTGTACCGCACACATCAGTCTTGCGCACTGGTGCGGCACTACATGAGCTGGTGCTACGGACTTATGGTGGACTGGCAATCCCCATCCCAGCATTACGCATGGCAGTGACCCCCCACCACATTACGTACAGTGACATTGCACATGGGCAGTGGCAGCTTGGCGCCATATCGGTACAACAGGTGCACCACATCTTTGTGGCCACGCGCACGAGCAGCTTCCAGGGCACGCGACCCGTCCTGCGCCCCAGCCAAAGGCATGCATCAGAACCGTTGCATGTGCAGCTACTTGGGTGATGTGCCCAGGTGGACTGCAGCTGGGAGAAACCCAGCAGCAGTCATGGCTGCACTCTTGTCCTGGATGCGGGAACCTTAGGGCCAAGCATCAGCATGCTGCTCTGCCCAGAGACCTCAAAGGCTCGAAGGCTGGGGCGCGCACACCAGACCTGTGCTGCCCTGGTGGGTTGCTGACGTGGAAGACGATTGCATTCCTCTAGACCAGGCAGCTAAGTACATGCACAGCTCAAGAACCCTCTCACCCTGTCACCCACCCACTCCCTCACTCACAAGGTCCATGTCAACGCCGTGCTCCAACAGAGCAGTCACAACATCCTCGTGCCCCTCCTCTGACGCAACAAACAGAGCTGTATTGCCCGCCTGCATTACAAGCAGCGGTACAAAAGGCAGTACAACAGGTGTTGGTTGTTAGGTACATATGCAAAAAGGCAGCTGTAGCCAGTCTTGCCACCATACACGGGGCACTTTTGCACGCAGCAGGGCAAGAGGCAGTTGGGGTTGTCATGCCTGGGCCTCATGGGCAGTCAGTGAATTTGATTTACAGCTGGGCCCCCAGCCTTGTCGCTCATGCTTCGGTAGCTGCACATTCTTGACGAGGTTATCATGGCATGGCATGGCATTACGCATGCTCTGTGGCTGTGTGCAGATAGTAGCCGAGTGGTGGTATGATTTATTGCATCACATGGCCGATTGGCCGCATGGCCCTTGGGGACTCACATGGTCTGCGTGGTTGCAATCAGCGCCAGCCGCCAGCAGCAGCTTGACTACTTCGCAATGGCCGTGCTCGGCTGCCACGCGCAGAGGGGTGGCTCCTGCCTGCGTGCATCCAAGCGCAGAACATGAGCACTACATGAGCGGGTCATGAACAGTCCAGGAGCAGTGCGCAAGCAACACAGAGGCAGTACATGCATGCAATGTGCAGGAGCTCTGACGCGGATGCTCACAAGGACGCCGCAGGAGCAGCGCAAAAGCAGTACAGCTGTGGCAGTACCTCATCTTGTGCGTTAGGGTCTGCGCCACAGCCAAGCAGGGCTGTCATTGTGCTCGCATGCCCGCCCTGAGCAGCCTTGAGCAGTGGTGTTGCCCCGCCCTGCCGGTGCAGATCAGCAGTACAGGTTCACGGCACTGAGTGCAGTGCAGCGCATGATGCAGTACATACAGGTTCACTGCACTGAGTGCAGTGCAGCGCATGATGCAGTGCAGTGCATGCGGGACTGCTGTGGATTGTGGGCTGCAATTAATGGGGCAGGCAGCCCAACGGCTTCTGCTTGTTGAAACCAGCGACGACGTGCAGAGACGCGTGCATGCATGACGGGAGCGCGAACAGGGCAATTCATTTCTGTTCGCGAGAGGCTGCTGCTCCCCTGGCCCCACCTTGGCAACTTTGTTTGGGTCGGCCCCATGTGCCAGCAGCAGCTCGACGAGAGCTGTGTGGCCGTGCATGGCAGCCAGGTGCAGTGCTGTACAGCCAGTGTCCTGCTTGCACATTATCGTCCCATTATGTGCTGGTCCATGTAAGGTCAATGGTTGTTCACACTGTTGAATGCTGGGACATTGCTTGTTTGTGCTGGCCGTGTTGAAGCTGTATGGATGGCCCTTCTCACATGGCTGTTTCAGCTGTATGTATGTATGGCCATGCGTGCGTGCATGGTCATGGCCAGTGGCATGCACACAGCGAAGGCAGCCAAGAGAGTGGGCGTGACAGCTGCTGTGCATGTGTTATGATTGATGAGCGATGTCAGCTGTTCACGTGCCGGGCAGGGTGCCAGCCTGGCAGGCAGTGTGTGGTGATCATGCTGATGTACCATAATGCGCCCGACTCGCATGACTACATGCACGCATTCAGCACACTCACTTGGGCCTGTATATCCACCTCAGCACTGCCTGCCTCCAGTGCTTCCTTTGCTCGCTCCACACTCCCCACGATGGCAGCAAAGTGCAACATGGTGCGTGCTGATGGTGAGGTTGTCCCAACCTGTGTGTGCGGCCACGCATACGCACATTGACGTCATAAGCAGGCGTCTGCTGTGTGATGATGCTCAGGATGCGACGAATGTGCGCCGCCCTGCCTCCTGCAGGAAGCAGGAATATGAAGCAACTCCTAGCACGGCTGCACGCAGCTCATCACAAAAGCAAAGCTCGTGAATCAATGCGGTCCATTTTTAGCCTTGTTCCATACATTCTACAAGGGGCTTGACTTTCCACATCCCCAGCCCACGTGCCTGGATTTCACCGGCCTTGAAGCTCTGCAATCGCAAGCAACATAATTAACTATGGGTTTATGCTTAAGTTCGCTTTAGAATTCGCCTTCCGAATCTGCTTCACTGTGAACCAGTAGTAGGGTTGTGCTCTGACGAAGCAGCGAGCAGCTATTTCCAATACTGTGGGGACATGCACGCTTGCTGATTTGACAGGGATGTATGATGGGACGGCGTCGTTTAAGTTGGCCGTACTGCTGTGTGCTGAACCTTGGACCAGCAGGTGAAGCCTGCAGACCCACATGCGCATGTTGTAGCAACCTGCTGGATGGCTGCAATGGTGGGGAGCATCTTATCGATTTCATTCAAGAGGATGATCAGCTTCCTAACGTGCTGCATGCCCATGCACCTGCAGGACAATTCTTGGGGGTGGCTGCAGGGAGCTGGGGCTCGAGCTGGGGCTGTGGGGAGCGGGGAACATACTGGAGCATATGCCGGGGCCTAAGCTGTGAGTGGCATGCCTTGAGAGCCAGAAACTGAGAAAGGATTGCGTGTGTTGTTGTTTGGTGGTGTTTGCAACAGCCCACAAAGCCACACAGTACCCAGCCACACGTTCAGAGCCAGGCACACACTATGAGGGGCCTATATGCTCGGCATACAAGCACAGCATGGGTCTGCTCAGCTCAGGTCCTGCACCCAAACACACCACACGCGCACTGCCGCCCACTGAACCATGTGCTGCAGCTGCAGAGTTTGCCCCCATCACGCTGTCGGCCTTGCCTTCCCTCGTTTGGCTGGTGTTATTAGCTGTCCTTGTCCACAGAGCGCATCATGAACCTCACACATGTGCGTGCGGCTGGACTTCACTCAGGTGCAGTGCATCAATCAGCACCCAGCACCTTGTGTAGCACCATGAGCAACAGAAGAGGGTACTCCCCATCTGGCATCATCGGCAGCCGCTCCTCTCTTGTCACCTCCTGGACGCCAGCAGCGTCCCTGATTGCCGCCATGACTGCTGCCACTTCGTCAGGGGTGGAGTCCCAGCGCAAAATGGGCCCTGGTGGAATGGGCCCATACCCTGAGGGTTGTCCAGACGCGTTGCCATGGGACGCCGCGTGTGCACCCTGCTGCTGTGCAAGCGGCACCTGCCCTCCAGCCGGCCCCCCATGCGCTGCCCTGCTCGCCTGAGGACCGTCTGACTCCTGTCTGTCTGCCTCCTGCATGTGCGGCTGCTGTCCGTCTGACTCCTGCGCGTCTGACTTCAGCGCGTCTGCCTCCAGCCTGTCTGGCGTCTGCCCGTCTGGATCCTGTCCGCCTGGCTCCTGCGTGTCCGGCTCCTGCCTGTCTGACGTTTGCGTGACTGACACCTGAGTGCCTGCCTGTCTGGCGCCTGCCTGTGTGTCTGACTCCTGTGGGGCCTGCCCCTGCTGCACTGCTGGGCCCTGGCACATGCCTGGGCTTGCAGGTTGGCTGTGCGCTGCTGCGTCCCCGCTGCTGCTCACCTCCTGAGGACAGGACTCCTGACCAGATGCCATGAGCCACAGCTTCAACACGAGCTGCGTGCCAACCAGCCCGCTTGCGGTCCACACTGCACCAGATCGCGCGTTGGCCAGGGCCATTGATAGAGAGGAGGTGGCGCTGGAGGCCTGCCCATCTTCGAGCAGCATGTTCAGCTCAGCCATGGTTGCAACCGCATCGCTGGCATCCCGCAAGTGGCCCACGATGGCACAGGGCTCGCCCGGGGGGCGGTCGCTGCCTGTCACCTGTTCTCCGTTCTCCCCTGCCCCCTGGCCCACTCCGCCGCCACACGTCCCCTCTGCAGCCGTCGCCCCCTGCTGCGCGCCCTGATCAGGCGCCCCACTCACGATACCCGCTGCTGACACCAAGTCTTGGAGCATTGCAGGGAACTTCTGGCCCCAAATGCATGAGGCCGCCAGGAAGGGGTGCACCTCTGTGATGCCACGCAACCTCTCCAGGTGCTTCTTGGACAGATCCAGCTCGGTCACCATGCCGTGTACGGCTGCCAGCAAATCATCACGCCATGAGAACGCCAGCAGTAGCTGGTGCACTTGCAGCGCTGCTGCGGGGCTCTTCAGCAGCAGCGTAGCACAAGCAGCACGAGGCAGCAGTGCTGGGGACATCGCTGCTTTGATGCACGCACGCGCCTCTGACTGCGACCACTGCTGAGGGAGGGTTTGGTTCAGGACCCTGTTACTTTCCCCTATCAGAGCAACCGTCATTTTCACAGCGTGGGCGATGCCACGGTTCAGGCTTTTGAGCAGCAGCCGCGCCACAGGGCCCTGTGAGCAGCCTGTGGCCCCATCTATCTCAACTCTCAGCCTGCTGAGCAGTGATGTTGTGAGGACTGCCAGCTTGGGCGGCTGCAGCATTCCCAAGCACGCGGTGCACGCCACCCTAGTTGCTGGGTCACTGTGAGTCATCCCATCAACGTACAGCCCATCGACCAACTGCAAAGCAGCAGACAAGCACAGTGACATATTCAGCATGCACTAGCAGCTTGGGCACATCGCGCAATGAGCTGGGTATGCGAGCCATTCTACAGCCAGGTCTGTGTCAGTCATGCTATCAGCGCACGTGTTGCCTGTTGCATACAGCAGGTGCATGGACATGCACCGGCAGCCTCACGAGGGGCGGAGCACTTACTGCGCACGCGGCGCCACACACATTACATGCATGCAGCACGTAGCGCCACGCCTCATGCGCGACGCCCCAGGTGCTGCTACTGCTGCTGCTCCCCTGTGCCTGGTCGCTGCTGCTGCTGCCGCCGCTTGCCTGCGCACTGCCGCTGCTGCTGCTGCCGCCGCTTGCCTGCGCACTGCCGCTGCTGCTGCCGCCGCTGCTTCCCTGTGTCTGGCTGCTGCCACTGCTGGTGCTTCCCTGTGTCTGGCTGCTGCCGCTGCCGCCCCTGCCGCTCCCCAGAGTCCAGACACCCCTGCAGATATCGCTGCTGCCCCCGCATGCGTCAATCAGCCACAGCGCCAGTGCGTGCATGATTGTGGCGCACGAGGCCAACAGATTCGTATGTCTGCTGATTGCCGCCACAAACGTGGGCGCTCCTGCGGCTGTGTTCCTCAGCGCCGCCTGCGCCACACCATGCAAGGCTGTAAGTGCCGCCGTGAGGGCTGCTGCCACGTCGGCTGGCGACTGCACCCCGAACAGCACGCGCGCCATCCCCGCTGCGTCACGCTGCTGCCGCAGGGATGCTGCCAGGGGTGCTAGCACCCGGTCCAGCAGCGGAGCGATGCCAACGCTGACTGCAGCAAACACTGCGTGCTCGCCCTCCCGCGGCTGAGGCGGCTGGGGCGGCACATCAGACGTTAACACGGTGCTGAACATGTAGCTGCGGTCCATGCTCATGTAGCCCAGCTTCTTGGCGTGTGCAGTCACGGCCACCAGCGCGGCTGAGAGGCAGCTGCGGGGTTTGTGGACCTGACCTGCACCAGCTTGAAAGAGGGGCATGCTGCTGTCTGCAGTCCCGGCGCGCACAGCAGCGAGCACGATAAACCCCCACGCCTCCGCCTTGAGTGGCCAGAAGTACTCGACCAACGCAGCCACACCTGCAGCGCACAGTGGGGCGGCAAACATGTGTCGGGACGTGGTACCTGCTCCATCAGGCTGCTGCTGCATGTTCTATTGAAGTGCACATCACAAACACACCCTTACACAACATCTGCATGTATCCAAACGCACATCACAAACACAACCCTGGCGAGCATGCTTGCCAATGCTGCCCGCATCACCGCGATCCAGGTCATCCCACTTGCCTTGCTCCTCCGAAGCCACCATGCAGAGGCAATCAAGAGCTGCAACGCCGGCAACGGATGCGCAAACGACCTCCCGCGCTCCTGTGCGCGTGCTCGCTGCCCCTGCGGCTGCCCCTGGTGCAGGCACTGCAAGCTGCCCTGTCCATATGCTGGTATCCTCATATGCTAGGAGCGTGCACGCTGCCTTAACCACGTGCACCAGGTCTTCGCTGTAACAGGGCTCGGCGAATTGCAAGCACCATGCCATGTTGCGCGCTGCACATGCTGCTAGCACGAGCGGGTCTGGCACACTTGACCCGCAGCCTGTCAGGCTGGGCCAGAAGTTGCGTCTGAACACAGCACTGATCACATCCTGGGCAACGAAACTAGACACAGACAGCAGCTCGTCGCACAGTTCAGGGTGTGGCATGTTAGAGGCTGTGCCTTGTGTGCCTGCTGGCATTGCTGCGCCAGCTGGCTGTGGCATGCCTGCTGGAGACGGCTCGGTGCTTGAGCAGCGCTGAACCAAGCGGGCCGCTGTGCACATCTGCATGTTTGTCACCGCCACCAGAACTCTGTATGCGTCGGCCAGCGACCTCTGCAGACATTGGCAGGGGGTGTACAAGGCCGGTCCATGTAAAACAGCGAGGGAGCAGGGCATAGATGTTGCTGCTTTTCTGCTGTGGTGGGGAGGCGACATTGGAAAGAGAAGGCAGCGCTTGACAAGGCCATGCTGACCCTGTAGGCACGCTGATGACGTGCCACAGGATGAAGCTACCAAACGCCAGGCGGCAATAACACAGTGTGCAACCAGATCCCCGTCAGCAAGCAAGTATGCCAGCAGTGACGTGACCCTTTTTGTCCGACACTCACCGGTGGTGGCAGCACTTGCTCAAACCGCGGCAGGTCCTCCGTGCCAGGCACATCGTACATGCGATCGCCACTCGGGTAGGCTTTGACAGCGCCATGGGCAAACGCGTGCAGCACAGCAAAGGGTGGGGACATGTGACGCGAGCCGTGGTAGTCACCAGGCACGCTGCCCAGCTGCCACGCGGCTTCCTCCTGCAGCCATAGCAGCCGCCCCCACACCTCGGCTGCTATCTCCTGCTGCTCGGCTGCAGCCAACGCAGCGTCCAGCCAGTGGCACAGCCACAGCACAAGCGCCGTTGCACGCCGCAGCAGCACTTCCACTGCTACAGCCACGCTCACGCTCGCACGTGCAGCAGCCTGTTGTCGTGCGCCTCTCCCAGCTGCCCCACGCCGGGTGCTGGTACTGGTGCTGGTGGGTGTGGCGCTACTGCTTGCTGCTGCGTTGCTGGCGGCACGCTCCTCAAACGCCACCGCCTCGCACCACTCCTTTCTACTGGGTGAGCAGCAAAAGCAGGGCGTGTCATCGTCGGGGGGCTTGTGTAAGGGCATCAGGCGTTGCAGGGCAAGGAACAGTTCCTGCAGCAGCTGGGACCTCAGGAGCCCCTCTACCAGCGCCACGTCCTGAGGCCGCACAGCTGCCTGTGCTGCAGGTATCTGTGTTGGTGTTGGCGTTGCTGCTGTTGCTGCTGTTGCAGCTACAGCAGCTGCTGGTGCTGCTGCTGCTGCTGTTGTTGCTGGTTCTGGTGCTGGTGCTGCTGTCGCAGCTGCGCCGGCAGTGTATGCTGTTGGAGCCAGGCACCTGCCAAGTGCCAGCATGCACCGTGTGAGGCGTGCAGCATGCTTGTAGTCGTTCGGCCCAGGCGGTGTGGTCAGGCCCAGCAAGCGCCAGGCTAATACCGCCTGCATCGCATGCATGCATGCAGTGCAGCCACGACGCGTTTGCATTGCAACTGTTGTTTGCAAAGCAAGCACAAAAACCAGCTTAGCAGATGCACGCATGAGACGCAAGCCAAGCACCTGCTCGCAAGTGCGCTGGGACTGAGCAGCTTGCAAATCGGCACCAGACCGCAGAGTCTGCAGCAAACGCTTCCAATCTGCTATGCTTGCATCAACCTGCTGCTCAATTCGCTGCTGCCTTGCGGCCCTGCCGCTCATCCCCAACTAGTCAACAGGAGGACGTTGACAGAGGAACAAACAAGTGCTGATGCATGGTCTTATGCCATTGTTCGGGCACCAGCTTCACAACAATGTGGCACAAGGACAAGGGTTTCGGGTGCCTGTGGCAATTCGTGTCTTCATCATCAAATATGATTTGTTGTTAGCGTAGCTTCACCGATGGACGCGGATTTACTCTCGATTTTAACGTTGCGGCGCCTTCAGTGACGTGTTGAGTGAGCATGACATTTTCGAGCCCAGCCCAGCAGCAGAAGAACAGCTCAGATGCAGTCTGTACAATGCATGCGTTGTGCCTGGGTGCTGCTGCTTAGCTAGATGGGCATGGGCAGCAGGCATCACAGTCGTCATGCAAGACCAGCACATGCAAGACTAGCACAGTCCAGCATTCAGCAGCACATGAGGATGTGCCATGACATGACTGTTACATGCTATCGTGTGTACCATCTTGCTCGCAGCGGGCTGTTTAAGCTGTGTGCTGCTGAATGCTGGACTTCACTGCACGTCCAGCCGCAGGCCCATGCTATGATTTTCCTGGCATATGCGCACAGCTCACAGGCTGCACGCTGTGCGGGGAGCCGAGGAGACAGTTGCATGCTCCTCACGTCTCAGTGGGAGTTCTGCAACTCCGCGTGGCAGCAATGGTGGCAAAGCATCGGGCTTTTGTCCTGACACTGTCCTCGGCTCAGCCCTGCGCTGTCTGCGGCCTGTCCGCCTATCCGCTGTCTGCAGCTGTCTGCACATCAGGGACTCGGTCTTTCACGCATCTCATGCCTCTGGCAAGGAACAGCTGACGCGCCGCCAACATCAGGTGCACAGGCTTGCTTGCTCGCCCCAGGGTGGAACTGCCATCTTCTGCACAGCCCCGATTACCCCGGTTGCTGAGCAGCAGCGAAGCAAATAGGGACAGGATGCACCAAATCTCACAGCTTGAGTGCCACGCTGCCTATCAGTTGTGGCAGCAATTGTGGAGAGCACCAGATCCAGCTGCGAGCAGACCCCCCCGCCTGATGGTGTTGTTCTGGCCTGCAGCATGTGTGGCAGGACGTGTGGCCTCCCAGTCATGTGAACAACACCGGGCGAGGAGAGGTGGCTGGTGAAGCATGCCAGCGCCAGCGAGAGCCACCGACAACCATTAATGTGTTGTCCCAGAGTTTAAGATGAGATGACAAAGATGTCGAGTCTGTCCCATTGTGTGGTGGAGTTATGAGGCTGCCAGTGAAGCCCAGAACCCTGTCCAGCTACAGCTGCCGCTGCTGCACAGCTTCAGCCTTCAGCAGCCCTGCAGGGTACCTTGAAGAAAAACATGGAAGCCAACCACATTCGTGCCTTCAGAGCACCCATGTATGCCAGCATTGCCAGCAACGATGTCATGTGTGCCATGCGCCACACATGTATCATGTGTTGGCCATGCTTTTCGTTCGAATGTAAGCTCTGGTGTGCTTACAGCACTCAGCAGCACACATTTAGAGCTAGCGCGCCTCTCAAAGACCGGGAGCCTTAGGGGTCTTGAGGCTCCACTACTGAGGCTCACTCGTTTCCATAGTGTTTAACCATGGCATGTGCAGCAGTATGATACTGCAGCACGTGTTGTAATGTGATGTAAGAGACGCCACACGGGCGTACTTGAAGCAGCAGTAATGAAAAAGGAACCACAAAGCGCATAAAGGCCACTGTTACAAGGAGTGATGACCAGGGTGCCCGTCCAATAGATCATGATGATAATGAATGTGTATATGAATCTAACTCGGCGTACCTACCTTACTAGGGGGTTCGTGCTTTATGAAAGTCAGTGCTCGACCAAACCCTGGAAACTTCAGCAATCTTATCAATCGCCAAGTTTCAATGCTTGAAGCTCCGTGGTTTCAACCGCACAAGATCGCAACCATGATCTGCTGAGCACACCACGGCCATGAGTGCGAAAGGCAGGCAGCAACGCATCGAGCAGCACGTAGGTTTGGTGGTGAGCGATGTCAAGCGCGTGCTGCAGCAGCTGCGCTCAGGCAAGGAGCTGCCAGACGGTCAAGCCCAGCGGACATGCGAGCAGGCAAGTGGCACCTGGAACCAAGCAGTTGCATCTGCTGAGAGCCGAGCCTCCTCCTGTCACTGATGGGCTTCCTTGTGCTCTTGATAGCGTGCGCCATTCCTTGTGCTCTTGATAGCATGATCGCATGCGCGCTGATGTGCCGTCCAAGGACACATCAACGGCAGCGACCCCAAAAAAGACACTTTGTGCTGCGCTCATGCACCTGCTTGCAGCTGGCTGCGTGTTGCCACTCCCTTGGCCTGAGCCCACAGCAGGCGCAGCATGAGTTCAAGCACCTGGCGCGCATGCAGCGCTGTGCTCTCGCCCTGGTCAACTGCCTGGCACCTGCTGGTGGCAGCGATGGTGCGCAAGCTGCTGCGATGCCGCGGGCGCAAGACGTGGCACTGGTTGATGCACTGCTGCAGTCAAAGGCCCTGTCAGAGCTGTGCTCAGCGGTGCAGCGCATGATGCCAGGCCATGTGGATGGGGCCAACGGCACGTGCGAATGCTGCGATCTGCATGCGCCTGCATGGTCGCAGCAGATCATGTTTGAGAGGCAACGTAGCACCAGCAGCAGCAGCAGCAACAGCAACAGCAGCAACAGCACCGACAACCACAGCAGCAGTAACAACACGCATGCAAGAAGCAACAGCGGGCCTGGTGCCAGCAGCACCAGCAGCAGGCCGGCAGCCAAGCAGGGGCTGGGACAGGCGCAGGGGCAGGGGGCACGCATCAGTCTGGCTGTAGCAGTGGAGATGCTGCTACGTCGTGTGATGGCGCTGCTGCTGCGGCTGTGCGTGTGGCTGGAGCACACTGCAGGCTCTGTTGACCCCACTGACCCAGCTGCAGCACAGTACGGCAGAATCAACAGTACAGGAGACATCCACACAGCACTACACACAGGGATCAACAGTTCAGCAGTACAGGAGACAGTTGTACAACATCACGGCAAACTTCACAGTACAGGAGGCGCAGCAGTGCAAAAGGCTCAGCTGCAGGCGCGGCTGCAGCAGCTGCAGCGGCTGGCAGTGCATGAGGTGCATGACGTGCCCGCTGGAAGGTACGGAAGGTCCGGGTGCCTCGGCCCCCTGCACCTGTGCCAGTTCGCGAGCCACAGCTTCGTAGAGGCATTCACAGGGCAGCCGGCAACTTATCGCACCATCGGCATTCCAGGCACTGGGAAGCTCCCATACCTACGCACAGTGCTGCGCACACCGGTGAGGCATGAAGTCCCTGATCTAACTGCTTTAAGAACAACTATCTCAGTTGTGTCATGTTGACCTTTGTTCTTTGGTCCCAAAACCTGACTAAAGTGTAGCCATATGTGCGCAGCTGTGCATTGGTTCAGGGGTTTGGTTCCAGGTTTCAAGGTGTGGGTTCAGGGGCAAGGGTTCAGGGTTTGATGGTTCAGGGACCAAGGGCATGCAGGCTGGTACAGGACGGTAAGCAGTTTGATGCAAGTGCTGAGTGGCTGTCATCTGGTGGCTGCCGTATACTGTGTTCTGTGTATACCGGCACTGTGGTGCAATGCACATAGGTCCTTTCTATGCTGCCTGACACACCCTGTCTGTCTGTGGGTCTGCCTGTCTGTCTGTCTGTCCGTCTGTCTGACACATTGGACCCATGTGACAGCAGGCATTTGTGCAGGCATCTTGTGTACCAACCCCCGGGGCCCTCATCAACCTTACTCCTGCTCAAACCTGGATGGCCTTTCATACTGCAGGGCTCCGCCCCTGAGGTGTACGCGCGGTTGGTTCAGAGCACGAGCGCCCAGCTGTGTTCAATCATGCGCGCACAGTACGCAGCTGCCTGTGAGGGGGAGAGTGTGATGGTGGACCCATCAAGTGCACAGCACCGTGGGGCCACGGCCACACTTTGGGTGGGCCAAACAGCCAGCCGGGTCCATGAGCTGCAGGCGCACCAGCACCCTCAACCCCTGCCCATCCCCCCTGGTTGCAAGGATCCAGATTTGTTTGTGGCAACGTGTCTGCGTACGGTCCTGTGGTCGTGGCGCATGCGTGCACATGACAGGCGCAGGGACACGGATGGGCACACAGAAATGCTGGCTGGCGTGGCACTGAGTCTGCTTACACAAGACCCATCAGCATGGGCCCCACATGGCTTCAGCTCCAGACAAGCCGCTGCGGGGGTGCCTGCTAGCAGCACTGCGAGTCTGCAGGCACGCAGGTTGGCTGCAAGCTTTAACAAGGCAGCAGTAGCACCAGGCCTGTCAGACGCAGCTGTTGCAGCATGTGACTGCCTCGCAGCACTGGTGATGGATGCGCATGGTGGGTGGGGGCAGAACTGTGCCTGAGCACCAAATAGTGAGTACTGAGCCTTAATACTAGGGTTCAAACTTAGTGCACTGGGACCATTATCACTACTGAGTACTGAGTACTATCATTTGCCTGATGAGTATCCAGCTATCATCGAGCCCGAGTATCCTGAGTGATGAGATTGGTGTATTGTGTTTTGTGTATCAAGCCTGAGCACAGAGTAAGCGTCATGAGTACCATGAGTCCGACGACTGAGTATCGTGATTATTGAGTACTCGATAACCTGATTATTATTGCATACCAAGATTGAAATTGAATGTTGAGTGCTGAGTCCTTGAACAGTACAGTACTCTCTTTGCTCCTGTGTACACGTGTTGCCTGTGAGCGTGCCACTGTTGTTCATGCATGCTTTTCGTTCTTGTGCATTCATAGCTGTGCCTGATTCTTTGTTGTATCCTCTGCGGTCTTGCCTTCGAGTTCTCGGGCTCAAGGGGCTCTGTGGATCAGGAGCAACACTCATGGCTTGCACACTGTCGCATTCACATGCAGAGACATCTGTGAAACGCCGTGTTACTATTGTTATGTCGCGTTCACCCTGCAGGTGTGAAGGAGCTCTGCCGCTTCATCATGAAAAAGGAGCCCGACACACGGGGCGTGCTCCGCGACCTGTCCCGCATCTTCTCCGGCCGCTCGCCTTTTCATGAGGAGCCCGTGGACGTGGTTGAGGCGCATGCTCCCTATGACGAACGGATTTGGTTGGAGGGGGCATGCCGCCCGTACTCTGCCCGATGTGCGGTGGCGGCAGCACTGGTGTTGGTGCGGGCGGACGCGTACTCGCTGGGGTCCCTGAAAGGTGCAAGCCAGGGTGAGCATCCAAGTACATCGCATCTGACGTGCTCCATCAATACTAGGGGCATGCAGCCCCTGCTACTGCGCGTGTTGCACCCTTTGGCAGAGACGCTGAGGCAGCAGACAGATATAGCAGGCGTGGGGCGCGTGCTGGCGGCTGTGGAATCACCAGCAGATGTGGCGGCTGCGCTGTCTGCGAGCCTCACTGGCCTGTGTGCGCCTGTGCACATGCTGGTGAAGAACATGCTCGCGGTGTGTGACCGTGCTAGGACGCTCTGCTGGCGCGCGCCACTGCTTGCCGACACAGCCACCATCACCCAGGCCCTTGCGGGCTGGCTGTCCTCAACCGCCACACCCAGCTGCGCAGGCAGTACATGCAGTACAAGCAGTACAAGCAGTACAGTTGGTACGAATGAGAGCAGCGGGACGTACGACTGTGGTGCCTTGTCTGTCAGCGGCAGCAGCAGCAGCGACAGCAGCAGCGGCGGCAGCAGCGGCAGCAGCGGCGGCAGCAACAGCAGCAGCAGCAGCAGCAGCAGCAGCGCTGACGGTCACAGTGGCAGGGGCACAGCAAGGTGGGGCCCAGCACATGAGGTGTGGCGGTACGCGCTGCAAGAGTATGGCGTGTGTACCGCCTTGATTCAGGTACGACCAGTGACCCGTCTACACAGAGACCAGATGCCCATCACGTGCCTGAACCCTAAACCCTCAACCTCAAACTCTTATTCTTACCCCTAACCCCTAAACCTTAAACCCTAAACAATGCACACGGCCTGCCTGGTGCTGCTTTGGTGTTGTTAGTTGGCATATGTGTGGGGGAGGGAGTGCGTTTGGTGCTCTTCCTTGCCTTGTCATGTGAAGAGCCGCCTGAACTGGAGGGCTTGGTGGGGTGCCCAAGTATACCCAAGACCCTGACTCCTGCCGCAGTCTACACCCTTGACCATGCACCCTTGATCAACCCTCCACCAACTGTACTACAGTGTCTACATAACATAAGAGAGTCAATCACAGCTGTCAGCTGCTTGCCAGAGCCTGACAGAATGAAGCAGAGAGCCCACTATTGCGACGACACACGTGGCAGGTGGCCGAAGAGCTGACAACCAGTGTAAGGGGCGCACACATGCGTGATGCTGTGGCCCTGTGCCTGGAGGTCCTGCAGCCGATACATGCAGGCGTGCTGGCTGCCGCAGTGGCCGCTGGGCTGCACGCACAGCTGGGGACGGAGGCTGCACCTGCGCCCTGCATGCGCGGTCCAATGCGCCAGGTGCTAGAGGTGCGGGCGGATGAGGCAGCACGTGTTGCAACAGAAGCAGTGTGTTGGGCCAGCATGGCCTATTTCGAGGACCTCGAGAGCCCCCCTTTTGAGGGAACGCCTCTTCCGCCCCAGGGCCAGGCATGCCCTGAGGCTGTAGCTGCACTGCACCCAGTGTTCAACCGGGACTTTGCAGACGCCCGCTTGGTCCAGCCACCTGCTTGCATGCTGTCACAGCTGCTGTGGGCACACAGGTGGAGCAGGCCACTGCAGGCAGCAGCTCAGGCAATGAGCCCAGTGCTAGCCGCACGGGGATACCAGCCTGAAAGTGAACTACATCAAGCCTGGCAGCTGCTGCTGCTGAATCTACGTGATGGTGCATGCTTGCTGCCAGTGCACCTGGCACGCTGGGTGGCAGCTGTGCGTGGGGAAGCACTGGGGGATGTGATGATGAGGGCCATGCCTTTTGCTGAGGCACAGGCACTGGGTGTGAGCACAAGCCACCTCCAGAATGTGTATGGCCGTGCCGGCCTGAAATCGCTCATAGTGCCGGCAGCACCGGCAGCGGCGGCGGCAGGGAGCACACCCAGTGACCACCATGTCACTGAGGGCCAGTCACGCAGCAGCAGCCACGTCAACCTCAGCGGCCGCGGCAGCAGCAGCCACGTCAATCCCAGCACCAGCAGCACCAGCAGCAGCGGCACCAGCAGCGGCAGCAGCAGCGGCAGCAGCAGCGGC
>QAXD01000167.1:271484-303952 GCA_004335575.1 Haematococcus sp. NG2 | reverse complement strand
CAGCAGCAGCAGCAGCGGCAGCAGCGGCAGCAGCGGCAGCAGCGGCAGCAGCGGCGGCAGCAGCAGCAGCAGCAGCACAACCAAAAGCCTCGCTGCTACAGGAGCTTCAGCTGCACCATCAACTCCCTCAACCAGCAGCACAGACAAGGGCCACTGGGAAGCACCTCACTGGAAGGGCCAGAGGTATGATGATCAGGTTGATGATCAGTTGGACACACAAACAAGTGTGATGAGGTGTGATGATCAGGTGAAGGATGGTGGGCAGGAGGTTGCACAGGGCCCAGCCTTTGTGTGGCCGCCTGAGCTGCAGGCGCTATGTGCCGGGTCCTCCATCATCTGTGAACAATTGGAGCGGGAGCTGCGTGCAGTTTGCCGCGCCAGCGGCAGCAGCGGCTGCAGTGACAGCGGCAGTGGCACTGGCCGTGGCAGCGGCTGTGGCTTTGGTGGAGACGGTGGCATTGATGGAAGCAGCAGCATTGTCATTGGCGGCAGCGGCGGCAGCGGTGGCAGCGGCGGCAGCGGTGGCGGCGGCGGCGGCAGTGACAGGGGCGGCAGCGGCAACAGTGGCTTTGGCAGGGCTGTGGACAAGGCGCAAACCGCAGCAGCAGGGATCCCATGTGATGCGGCCGCAACACCACATGCAGCAGCGGCAAGCAGCACGCACGTGCAGCCGGACGCAGCTGTAATGTCACCTTCAAGCATGCCCAGAAAAATCATGGGGGATGCAGTGAAGGAGGGCATGGAGGCAGCAGCAGCTGCCAGCCTCTCAAGCATGACGCGCCATCAGGGGCAGGAGCACCATGCGACGCCCCATGCGGCACCCCATGCAACAACCCATGCAACACCTCATGAGGCAGCGCATGGTGCACCCCATGAGACGACCCATGAGACACCCCTGCCAGCCATATTCAGGGGTGTGGCGCCAGAGCAGGTGCTGCGGATGCTGGCTGACATGTATCCTTCGGCCCATGCTGCAGCACACTCGCATGGTGCAGAGGTGTTGTGGTGGAAGGACGAAGATCTTTTTCAGCCAGGGGAGGACAAAGGTACAGCCACAGGAGGTAGAGGTGAGGCCTCACAAGACAGTTAGAGATGAGTTACAGGTGAATGTACAGCAAGAAGTGCAAGATGTGTTTGAGATGAATCCACATGTGGTGGAGATGGGGGCACGTGAGGTTTAGGTGGGGCCAAGTGGTGAGGTAGTTGCTGGATGCTGGATGCTGTGTACCGGGTGAACTGGGCAGCCCAGATGTGCATCAGGCAAACTGTTTGCCAAATCAAAGACATCAGAATGAATGTGGCCGCAAGGATTCTGGTGGTCGGGTGTATTTGTCGCAGGATGTTGCAGCAGCTGTTCTTTGGTTTTCTTTCGAGTCCAGGGGTTACAAGTTTGAACTTTGACCCATGCAGTTGTTGTGACAGGCAGTGGTGTGCGCCGTTCTGCAGTGTGCCGGCAGTGGCCGGACACATGCTGTGTGCACTTTGAACGGAGTTGAACTTGTTGAACAGTGTTGAACCGTCGTGTTGAACAGAGTTGAACAGAGTTCAAAGTGCACAAAACAGCGCCAGAGTTGGCCTCTATGTGATGATCTCACATTGTTGCATTCAGGTGCTGCCTGTGTAACATCTCCCAGGTGAAGGCTGCTGCGGGGCATGCGAAGCAGGTTTAGGGTTATTAGGGCTTTGTGTCGTGCATATGGACAGTTTGCTGCTTGGGATGTTACGTTTATATCTTCTTTATGTGCATCAACTGCATGTCGTGTGTGTTGCTGAAGGCATGTGTTGCGGGTTCAAGAGATGTTGATTCGTTTTTATTCCGACAAGATCTTGATGTTATAATACCTTGTAGCATACAACAGCTGTTATGTTGAAGGTGTCTTTTGGACGGGGCGGGCCCCAGGGGTCGATGCTGTTAACCACTTCCATTGTTTCCATTATTTTTTCTCTTTTATTTATACACAATGCAGCTGCTTTTCAGCAGCTTGTGAACCTTGAAGGTGCCGAGGAGGACGCGCGGACCCTTGACCGCATTGATAAGCTGCAGATCGCCGTTGATCACTTGCTGCGTGAGCTGCAGTATGTACGTAAGGTAATATGCACTTTGGCTCCATAACCTGCTGCGTCACGGTTTTTTCCAAACCGTTCATCGCCATGTGCTCTTCACACAACGAGGATGAGGTTTCAAGATGCTGCTCCAGCTTATTCACCCACGATCGTGAGGGCTGACCATTTGCCATAATGAGCTTGGCAGCACATGCGCACTGACCATGCAGGCATCATGCTTTCATCACTGCAGGCACATGAGACACATGGGAGCTCAAGGAGAGCTGCAGCTGCAGTGGACATTCCTGCAGATGCAGCAGCAGCAGCAGCAGCAGTTCCCGATTTCGTCCCTCCTGCTCGCACTGCACAGCACGACTCTGATCACTCCGGCGGCACGCAGCCCTCGCCCTCGCAAGCGGCACAAGGGAGCAGCCAGCCGCAGCCTGCATTCATTGTTGTGGGGCCGAACACGATCCAGCTCCCCACCCTTCCACCCCTGAAGGTGCCCCAAGCTGTGGACATCTCAGCCACGCATGCCCGGGTGGTGCCTCCAAAGACAATTGGGTCCAAACCCCAGAGCTTGCCACACACTGAGATGGCTGCAGCACAAGTGGCAGCACACCGTGCACACGCCTTAGGCTGGCGCCCGTGGCAGGCTGGCCAGGCACGCAGCACCCACGAGCTTGGGAGCAGGGCTGCTGGGGAAACGACTCTCCTTGGACACAGTTCGTCACACCTTGGGCACCACATGGAGGGCCTGACCAACATCGAGGTCCAGTACCCAGAGAGTGGACCACAAACCGCCAAGTCATCACAGCCACAAGATTCACAACAGCTCTCAGGCTCTGGAACCCCAAACACCGCAGCAGCAGCAGCAACAACAACAACAAAAACAGCAGCAACAACAGCAACAGCATCTCAGACCAGTCTGGCTGTCAGCCAGCCAGTCAGGCAGCGCGCACTGCGTCAGTCTGGCGAGGCGTACAACGCGCTGCCCCTTGCACAGATCAACTTCTCGGCCTCGCCGCGGCAGGCGGCTGCAGGCGGCAAGCGCCTCGTGTGCGTGTCCATGGGCACGCCCTTTGTGGAGTGCTCTCCAGGCATGGCCCAGGTGTGCAGAGCTCACAGCATAGGGTTTAGGGTCTGGTTTAGGGCTTAGGGTTTAGAGTTCAGGGCTGAGCATTTCAGGCTTGGCTTAAGATGTAGGATTCAGGGCTCACGGCTCAGGGGCTGGTTTTCAGCATGATGAGCCTGTCGTTGCTTCAGGTATTTTTGCTACATTATAGGGTTTAGGGTTGTAGTTCGCACCTGCATGGACTCCACGCAGCTGTGCATGCTGACACCTCTGTTTTCACACCTTACCAGTTCATACCTGCGCTCACACTCATGCTCACACCTTTGCTCACACTGTTGCTCACACTTGTGCTCACACCACAGGATGGTTACACAGGTTACATGGTGGACCTGTGGAGGGAGCTGGCCAAGAGCCTGTTGTGGCCTGAGGACACGTGGGAGTTCAAGTGAGTGGTTGGTTGGTTTTCGTGGTAAGTTTGTTGATTGGCTGGATGGCTGGTAGCACATGGGAGTTCAAGTGAGCGGTTGGTTGGTTTACTTGGCAAGAGGTTTGTTGACTGGCTGGTTGGCTGGTTGCATATGGGAGTTCAAGTGAGTGGTTGGTTGGTTTACTTGGCAAGAGGTTTGTTGATTGGCTGGATGCATGGCTGGTAGCACATGGGATAGGTAGCACATGGATGGCTGGTAGCACATTAGTTCAGGTGTCAGGTTCTCAGTTCAGGTTTCTCAGGACAGGCTTCTCACTCAGGTTGCATGCGCCCTACCATGTGGGCCCCTGTGGGCCCATCTGTGCTACAGGCCAAAGGCACGCCCTTAGCTAGCCTTGGCGGTGCGCCCCTGCACAAACCATGTGAACCGTGGCTGTGTGTACATGATGGCAGGTGCATGGTGACTGCGGACGTTGTGAAGGACATACGGGACCCAAACGGCACGGTGCGCCAAGCTATATCAGTCTGTCTGTCTGTCTGCGTGACTCTCTTTGTGTCTGACTGGCTGTATGCCTGGCTGCCTATCTGTCTGCCTGTCTGTCTGTGACTACATGTATGTTGCACGCCCATGGCCCACACACCTGTGGCATGGCGCTGTGTGTGTCATGCAGTGCTACGTGAGCGCTGAGGGCACTGACGTGACAGACAAGGCGCTGAATGACGGCCTCAAGTTTCCCATCCCAGCCATCCGCTTGTGAGTTGGAGGGGTTCTGCGCAGGGGTGCTGATTCTCCTGGGGGACACACTGAAGCCCAATGGGGTGGTTGTGACAGCAGTTGGTTGTGGTGGGCGTGCTGGCAGCTGCGAATGTGGTGGCGACAGCACGGGAATTGGCACCGGCAGCAGCAGTGGTGTTGCCAGCAGTGGGCATGCAGGTGTGACGGCATTGGGACCGGGGTTTATAATAAGCTTGTGTGTGTTTCATTGCCGCGCGGCAGGTGTGTGCGTTCACTCGTGAGTGGGGACCTGTCCCCTGCCGGCCGCTTCACCATGTTTGATGTGTTTGAGTGGCAGGTGCGTGGGTGTTTGCGCATGTGGCATGTGGGTACATCACACACGTGCATGCGTGCTGCCTGAGTGTGGTGTGTATGTCAGTTAGATCTGTCTGCTGCGCCATAATGGGCTTGCCAAAGGAGAAGGCGCAGCATGTCCAGGTTTGCTGGGCTGTCCCTGAACCCTTGGACCCATGTTATCAGATTATTATTACTGTGATCATGGCAAGGGCGCACTCTAAACCTTGCAGCTGTTGATGAACCGCCAGTGAAGTGCTGATCGCATGCATGGGCTGCAGGTGTGGCTAGGCCTGGCCCTGACTGCGCTGGCGATGGGCATCCTGCTGTACATCATTGACCGACCATCCATCATCAACCCATGGGCCACCAGCAAGGACATCAAAGCCGAGTTTGGGTCTCTGAACCTTGGGGGCCTCAGCGAGGTGTGCGTTGCACCCACATGCCACATGCCACATGCCACATGGCGAATGAGGTCCATGTGCTGCTGTGGTAGGCTCATGTCGCTGGGATCCTCGGGTACTCATCATCCCCACCCAGGTTCAAATCCCATCGTTTGCACCTCTTTGGGCAATGTGGAGAGATTTCACATTGACGTAGTGTGCACAACTTGCTTGATACCGAGCAAAGCCAAGGTCAACAACCTTCAACCCTGAACCCTAAGCCCTAAACCCTGAACCCTAAATATGGGCACACAGGTTCTGGCCCTGCGACCAGCGCAGCTCAGCCGTCTCACCACGCAGGCGCCTGAGAGGGGGCAGCAAGTGAGCTTCCTGCTGCCGGTGAGCGAGCAGTTGTGCATTTGGGCTGGATGGGTGGGGGCGCATTTCGGCTGGATGTGTGGGGGTGGCATGGGCTGGATGGGTGGGTGTATTTGGGGTGTTTGCACATGTCTGGGTCAGGGGCATGTGTACATTTGGGTTGGGTTGGTGGGGTTCTCGGGTTGAAGGTGTGTGATGTGTACAGCTGTGCATGTGTGCGTGAAAGGGTGCGGGGGGAAGGGGGCCGCGGAGGGGCACGGTTGGGGGGCTGCAAGGTGGGCGAACACAAAATGGTGTAGTACATCCTTCATAACCTGCATGCGCGTCTGGCCTCATGCATGGCTGTGCGCACGGCAGGAGGCCAGCATGCCGCGCACCGACGTGCTGCAGCGCGCACCCAGTGGCCCTCACACTTCCCACGTCAGACGGCGCGCAATGGTCAAAGTGCTGCTGGACATGGGTAGTGCTTTATGGGAGACTGGGGGCCTGATGGTGGGCGTCAGCTCGCCTGAGCCGGCATCCCTTGGGGCCAGGATCGTGGTGGTGGCGTATGGTGCGTGGGACGGGGGCGGTGTGTACCGCCCTGTACTGCTTGCATGTCCTGCCGCTGGGTGCATGTCCTGCATGTCCTGCTGCGTTGCAGGTACCGCAGGTGCTGCATGCATGTGTCATGCGCATGTTCCGCTTGGATGCACTGCATGACCACATGTGCTGAGGGTTATTGCATGCATGTGCTGCACACGCGGCATGCACCGGGTGTATGTACTGCCCGGGTTGGGTGCATGTGTACATGAGCATGTGCTTGTGCCCGCATATCATGCATTGGTTGTAGTATCATTACATGGCTGTGCACGGTTATAAGACACCCATGGTGTTGGTATGCTGCGCAGCTCACATACGTGAGCTGTCATGAGCATGTGCTTGTTCCCTCATTAACCTGCATCGATTGTGCGTTTCTCTGCCCACATGTGTGGCCCGCGCAGGCCTGCTCATCCTGATCATCGTGGCCCTGTTCACTGCCAACACAGCAGCCATCACCACATACACCATCAACTCACAGATCAAGTCTGTGAGCGACCTTTTGGTGGGTGTGAGCAGTGTGAGCACACTTGCGCAGTGTGGTGCCTTGAGGTGTGTAGGACCGGTGCCTTAAGGCTTAAGTGCTTGAAGGCGTGTACTGTCAAAAAAGCAGATTGTAATGCTAGTGGTAGGCACGCGTGTCCGAGGCTGTGTGACGCATGTGTGACGGGCTCGGCCAAGGTCTGAATGTGTGGGCAGAGTGAGCAGTCAGACTGGCTGGCTGCAAGGATGACTGGCTGGGCTGTACGATTCAACGTGCTCCAATTATGTGCCGTCTGTTTGTGAAACGCAGTTATTGTTATCATTGTGATTATGTCCCGCACAGGACCGTACTGTGTGCACCTGGACTGACTACGTGTCGGAGCTGGTGTCCAACCACAACTTCAAAGCGGACAACCTGGTGTCTATGAGGTGGGTGTGAAGTGTATGTGACGCTGACAGTGTGAACTGTGCATGTATGAGGTGGGTGTGAAGTGTGACGCTGACAGGGATCTTTCAAGAGTGGTGCTGGTGGGGGTGCCTGTTGTGTGCGGTGCTGGTAGAGTGCTGTCAAGTGCAGTGTTGATGGGGGCCAGTTGAGTGCAGGCTGCTCAGTTTTGATGGGGGTAGAGTGAGTGCGTTGTTGATGGGGGTCTGCGGCGGTGGGGGCCTTTAAAAGGTGGTGGTGGTCGGGGCTGTCATGTTCCTGTTGTGTGGGTGGCTACGCCTGTTGAGTGCGGTGCTGACTCCATACCAGGCGCTTTTCTGGCCATCATAGGCCGAATTAGGTTGGCTCATCATATTGTGTGGCAAGAATGGCATCCATTTCCAGCAAGCAGCTGACCACGGCACTGCGCGTTGTTGCATCACTTGTAGGGAACGAGCTGTACCTGTATACTGCCAGGATTATACCGTATACAAACGTCATATTACCATACTTGGCGTACTTGGCTTGCTTGGCACTTACTTGCGGTTATTTGCAGGTGGGAAACCCAAGCAGACGAGGCCGCGATGGTGGATGCCATCAAGACCGGGCGCTGCGCCGCCCTCATCATGTCTCAGGTGTGAGATGTGGGTGTGTGACCATCCAACGTTTGAGATGTGTGACCAACCACCCAATTTGTGAGATGTGCGACCATTCAGGGTGTAACATGTCTACATGTGTGACCATCCAGCGTGAGAGCTGTGTGAGACGGTGGTGTGACCGTCCAAGGTGTGAGACGGTGGTGTGAATACGAAGTGTGATGTGTGTGGCCGTCCCTGCGTACATGCGTGGAACATCAATCCATGACATGGGTCATTTGAAATCAAACTCATTTCCCTCATTTGGGTTGCCGGTGCGTGACCATGCAGCTGGCTGGCCATGCCTGCTGGGCGCACCAACCTAGTGCCACGCCCACAGCAGCATTACTTGATGCTGCATGCACCATCTATGCGGCTACTTGATTGTTTTTTATCCTTTTGTTGGAGAGTGTCGGCGCCCGGCTTCCCACATATCTTTCATCTTTTTCACCAGACCAGAGTTTGCCAGCGTTTTGCGCATCACTTCATACATGCCTATCTTGTACCCCTCCAATTTGACTGCATTGGATGCATCCCCTGACTTGGCAGCAGTTGTTACGCTCACTTGACTGGTTGATGTATCCCGGCAACCGCTGTTCTCGCGCGCAGCCGTTCGTGGAGCGGCAGGCAGCGCTGGAGTGTTCTCTATTCACAGTGAGTGCTTCAGCCAGTGTGTACAGATGGAGTATGCACAGGTTGTTGGGCTGTTGGGCTGTGACCTGTACGGGCGTTATTTGAGCACTGTTGAGTACAACAAGTATGGTACGCTAAGTCAAGTCCAAGCTCATGGAACGGTGCCGATCTTTGCTTTGTGCAAGGCCTGCAAGCCTGAGGCACCCGTGTAACTCATGCTGCAGTAGTCACGTACCACAGTACCAGTGCACACGTACCATATTTCCTGTATTTGTACTGTATGTACTGCAATTGTATTGTATGTGCTGCACATGTGCTGCACATGTACTGCACATGTACTGCAGGTGGGCGCTGCGTTCATGTGCCGCTACAACGGCCTCGCATTCCCACAGATCACACCCAATGAGATTGTCAACGCATTCTCAGGTGCGGGTGCTGCTGGGCCTTGAGGTTCCAGGGCCTAGGGGTGCTGTGTGCAGCTGGGTTGGCGTGCCTGGACAGTGGCCAGGGATCCAGGCTTCAAGCCAACAATCAATGTTTCAAGGTTTCAAGGTTTAATGTTTAAGGTTCAGGGTTTAGGAAAGTGAGGGATGGAGCGGAGCAGCGCATGAGCTCTGGTTTCGGTTCTCTGCAGCTGTGTGTACCAACACACACAACACGGCGCGTTGCCATATGACCGTTCTGCCATACCCTCAAATTGTGACGTTCTTTCACACCATCACGCGATCACGCTGCCACGCGCAGACATGCTGGTGGATCTGGACAAGTCCAGCAACCTGCTGGAGAACCTGTATAACAAGTACATCACCCCCCCGGAGGCCACATGTGCAACCGACCTAACCACCGAGTTCCAGTACTCACCACGCGTGTCGTTCAGACAGGTGAGTGTGTGATTGTTACCTTTGTAGTGGCTGCAGGGAGGTTCTAGAGAAGCAGTCCTAATCCTAATTCTAGTTCTAGTAGTGAATAACCTGGTGTAAGTCAGCTCTAACAGGTGCCAGAGTGGGACTGCAGTGCCGCATTATACGCAGGGTGTAGGGCCTGAGCTTGTATCTCTTCCCAACAGGTACCTGTACATGGCACCTGCCTGCTTGAGTATGTGCATGCATGCGGCCCTGATCTTGAGCACCCGGACTTGCGTGGATGTTCCGGACTTGCGGGGATGTGCACATGCAGGTGTCTGGCCTGTGGATCATCTTGGGCGCCTCAGTGGGCCTGGGCTTTGTGGTGCTGCTGTGCCAGATGCTGCTGTCCTACTGGCAGCACAAGCGCAGCAAGGAGAACAGGACTGCACCCGTGGGCCCTGGAGGAGGGCCGCCCCCACCTGACCAGCCCATGCTGGCGCATGGGGCGCATGGCGCGCATGGGGCGCATGGGGCCGGTCCGCATGGGGGCGGCACGCCTGGCGCAGCGCCCATGAGCGCACAGAGCAGCATGCTGGCCAGGGATAAGCAGGAGGGGGCGCATGTGGTCTCTGTGGCCCCGAGCGGCCACATGGCAGATGCAAAACAAGGGGCGCCAGGCTTTGGTGTGGTAGGCGTTGTGGGGGCAGAGGACCTGGCAGGGCAGCATGCCGCTGGCATGAACAACGGCATCATCAACCATGCTGCAGGGAACAAAGATGGCATGACAGCATGAAGGAGCTGGATCCAAATCCTATGAAGGGAAACAGTGTGCAAGTGCAGTGTGCATTTGCACTGCGTGCACCATCTTGTATCGGACAGCCACCTGTCACTTCATATCCCAGCTGTATGTGAGCATGAGTGATCGCAAAGAGCGCGCACAGCGTGCGAAGCAGTTCCTGCGGCCGTCTTGTGTGACAAGGACTTGCACTGTCTGCTCCGCCTATGTGAATGACGTCGGCGCAATGCGGAGTTGACAGCCAGTGGTGTTGCAGCCACACTGATGTTACCAATACACATTGGGGACGATGTGGCACAGCCGCACATCTTGCATCTGGCTCTGGCACAGGCATTCACACACATAGGTGGCAGCTACACAAGCATTACATCATGCAGTACAAACAACCACTGCAACAGTTGTACCTGCCAAGATCTATCTGCACACTGCGCGCACACATACACAGCGCACGTGCCTTCACATTGCATGTGCTCTTCACATTGCGTCACCCATTCACATCCCATGATCCTTTCACATACATCCCTTCAAAAGCTTTTGCACCCATTTAGGACGGCATTTGCAATGCATGATGGTTCACTGGAAGTGCATCATCTAGTACCAGCAATCACCGCACACCAACACGCTGTCGGGTTCCTCCTCATCCAATGTTGTCAGGGTATCATCGCAGCATCGCGGGGTTAACCGCGCAAAGCCATGTAATGGTGATGATTGTCAGGGTTTGAGGGTTTAAATCCTTCACCCTAAACCTCATATGTACCCCTGAATCTGCATGGCCAGCCTTCCGCACCCGCATCTAGCTAGGCAGATGCCATTCACAATCTTCAGGATTTAGGGGCTTCAGGGTAAACCCTAAACCCTGAATCAATCTTCATGTTCGTACACAACACACATCCACCTACACTGCATGCAACACAACCTTGCCTCAAGATCGAACCAGTGCATACATGCACTTGCAGTTGGTATCGCCGTGTGAGTGCGCATGCCAACCAGTGCATGCCACAAATTCCAAATGCAGCAGTGTCAACAGCAACAGTAGCATTGATTGTTTCTGTTGTCGTTGTTACGCCGGGAAGCCAGTCAAGGGCTTCCGGTGGTTGCAGTGCCAGTGATAGCAATGCTGACTGCAACAATGCCAACGGATCGCAACAGGTTGCCACAGTGACAACAGTGCCAGTGCCGACACACCAGCTGCCTGGTCTTGTGGGCATGCGTTTCATGGCAACACAACTGGTACCACTGACGCAGGCCCGCTGACCAGCGCACCAACTAATGAGCAATCAATAAGCAATGGGCCGCCAATAAATCGACCCATCCCACATGACCCACCCACCCGCACAACCGCACAACCCACCCACCCTGACAGCCCACACCCAGTCACCCGCTGTTCCAATGTGACCCAGCAAGTAAACCAGCAGGCAGGCTGTGCACACCGCATTCTTGTGCAATTGTGTGCCCTCAAATGTCCACACAATACCCATCCAATGTCATGTGTTCCGCTTCTTCCACACATGCATGCAGTACTTGCACGATACATGGCCAAGATCGCAAGCATAACCATGAGCGGTGGAAGAATGGCTTGTGCACAAATTCATCACTGAAATTCCTTCCTGTTGAAGTGAACAGAGAGCATGGCTTTTAGTCCAAACAACTGCCGACACCACTGCCTGTTGCAAGTTAAGCTAATCGGCCCCATTGTATCTGCCAGAACCCAGCAGTGATTGGTTGCAACAAACATGCCGCCAATGCAGCTGTGTCTGGATGCACCTCCAGAATCACACACCTAGTCACACCTCCCTTGCTTGGTCTCACACTCCTGTGAGCGGGTCACACCTCTGCCAATTCTTCACACCTCTATTCACCAGTCACAGCTCCATGAGCCTGTAAACCGCCGCCCACCAGTCACACCCTTGCGTGCTCGTCCATTCTACGCTGGTCACACCGCCATCAACCGGTCACACAACTGGTCACACTTCTGCCCTCGATCACACTTCGGCCAATCACTAGATGTACCTCAGCCCACTGCCTCATTGCCAGTCAGCTGGTCATACCACCATCTAACATCACACCTCTGTGTGCTGATCACACCTCCACCCATGGGTCACACCTCCACACACTGTGCAATTCTTCGCCAAACGGTCACACCTCCACCGACTGGTTACACCTCCGAGTGCTGGTCACACCTCCACCCACTGATCACACCTCTGCCTGCTGGTCACATCACACTTTCAACCGCCGGTCACACTTTTCAACCGCCGGTCACACCTCCTGGATGGGCTGCGGCTCAGGGCCCAGCTGCATGCCATGTGCCGCAAGGATGCGGATGAGCTCCTCGCGCACCTCAGCCGCAGAGGGCCGCTTGTGGGGTTCCACCTGCGCGCACCTGCGGGGCGGAGCCGAACGGGCCAGGTGGGGTATACGAACGGACCAGGCTGGGTTTACGAACGGATCAGGGAGGGTATACGAACGGGCCAGGGATGGTGTACAAACGGGCCAGGGAGGGGGTACGAACGGACCAGGGAGGGGATACGAACAGACCATGAAGGGGATATGCACGGATCAAGGAGCACAAATGGAAGGGAAGAGGGGGCCAGAGTGAGTGCAGGACTACGCGAGCAAGTGGCTTGAGTGGAAGAGTGAGCAGCTGCGTGCATGAGGGGCTCTGGGACATGTTGAGGGACAGTTTCATTTCTAAATGCCAATCCAAGAAATGGAGCAGTGGCAGACTCGAGCAGTGGCAGGCAGTACTGGCCTTTTGCTGCCGATCTTGCTGGCTCCTGATTACTCAAGATCAGGAGCAACACCAGGAGTCAGCAAGATCGGCAGCAAAAGGCCAGTCACAGGCAGTACACAAGGTGTCCGTGCAAGGTCGGTGGCGCAGCAAGGCAGTACATACAGATGCCAGGCTGAAGAGGCAGTACGGGAGAGGCAGTACAGGAGAGGGGTCACACACCTGAGCACCAGGCGGTACATGAGGGTGTCGGTCTTGTGGGTGGGCTTGGCGTAGAAGTCGTCGTTGCGTGAGAAGGTGCCATCGGGGAGGGCGATGTAAGGGAAGCGACGCGCCCACACCTCCCTGCAAGGGCAAGAAGGGTTTGAGTGCAGCATGTATTCACCAGAAGGGTTTGAGTGCAGCATGCATTCACTAGAAGGGTTTGAGTGCAGCATACAGTATAATTATCGCACTCATCTTCATCATGCATCTTCATCTCACAAAAGTCGTACATATGCCATGCGCACCACAGCACGATGCCCAGGGAGAAGACGTCGGACGCAAAGTTGACGCGTGCGGCTGTCACCACCTCGGGCGCCACGTAGAAGGGTGTGCCGCTCTTGTAGTTGGACACGTGGGTCATACCTGGGGTGCAAGTATGGAGGGGAGGTAAGGACACGTGGGTAATACCTGGGGTACGTTTATCAGAAATAGATATGTATCAGAAGTATGGAGAAGCAAACATCAGGAACACGGTGTCACAAGTGTGGAGAGGAGGTGGGAGGAGTCACGTATAAAGCGCCTTGGCTGATGCGAGAGGGACTGTGTAAGCGCCAAAGTGCGAGCAGGCAGTAGGGGTAGACAAGTAGCGGTGCCCCTCGGTTGCCCCAGGACCTGCTCAGCACGCGAGGTGCCCCCACCAGCTGAGTGATGTAAACCCTAATCCCCAAACCCTAGCCCTTACAACGTCAACCCTGAACCCCTTTTTTTGTCAAGATGAGTGGAGTCGCACCTGGGTCCATGGCCACGCTCAGCCCAAAGTCAGTGAGCTTGGCCACCACCTCTATTGGTGAGGACTCATCCACCTGTGAGATAAGAGCGAGGCAGGTACAGTCAAGGCTATCAGCAGCCAAGGGTATCAGCGGCCAAGGGTATCAGCAGCCAAGGGGCGGTATCAGCAGCCCATACATTAGTGGGATCTATCATCGGGTGATCAATACAATGTGTAGTTGTGTACGGGATAGCAAAGTAGATTTGCAAGCCTGTGGTACTTTCCAGCCGGTGGGATGGGAAAGCTAGCACCCTCCTGCTGCCCCCAACCCGCCTTCCCCGCCCTCCTCGCCCAAAACAAAGGAAGCTTGATGCTCCAAGCTGAGTAACTCAACTGATATGATATGATAAGCTGATGAGTACACATAGCTCATAATGATAAATAACAAATGACATAAATAAAGCCGTGCGCACCTTGAGCAGGATGTTCTGGGGCTTGAGGTCGCCGTGCACGATGTTGCGGCGGTGCAGCTCCGCCAGACCAGTGGCCAGGTCCACAAAGAGGACGAGCAGGAGGATGGCGTGGGGGGAGCCGTCGGGCTTGTGCAGCACGCCGTGGTGCACGGCGGTGCGCAGGCACATGTCGCACATCTCCTGCACAAGACTGTGTGGGCGTGGGCGAGGAAGGGGAGGTGAGAAGAGGAGAAGGTGAGGGGAACATAAGCAAGGTAAAAAGAAGATATCTCCTGCACCAGGCTGCGTGCGTGGGCGTGGGCGAGGAAGGGGAGGTGAGAAGAGGAGGTGAGCAGAACAGGAGGTGAGAAGAGGAGGAGGTGAGAAAAGAAGAGAAGGTGGGAAGGAGATAAGGTAAGAAGAAAAGGAGTTAAGAAGCACAGGAGGCAAGAGGAGGAGGTAAGAAGAACAACAGGCAGTGTTGTGAGTGAAGGCAGCTAGCATACGGTGAAGGGGAGGAGGAAAGGTAATGAAGATGCACCCCAGGCATGGGGCATGACGTACGTTGACCGGCACAGCATCCGGCACCCTTCCTTTCCTCACAACCAACAAGAACGAGATCAGCCTGCCCAGCAACCACACTTTCAGATCCTTTCTTTCTTTCTTTCTACCCACAAGAGCTTGTACTCGCGTGGCCCTTTGTGTGATGGTGCCACTGCCACATCCAGCTGCTGCCCCTTGTCCTGCTTGGCCACCACCTCCTTGATGTCGTACCTGAGGATCAAAGTGTGAGGTATGAGGATCCAAGTACGAGGTAGAATGCGGAGCGAGGTGTGAGATATGAGGATTGAAGTATGAGGTACGAGGCACAAGGTGTGAGGTATGAGGAGCGAGGTGTGAGGTATAAGGGTTCAAGTGTGAGGTATGAGGAGCGAGGTGTGAGGTATAAGGGTTCAAGTGTGAGGTATGAGGAGCGAGATTTAAGGTGCGGGAAAGGGAGGAGGTGGGAAGGAAGCTAAACCCTTAACCCTGAACCTTGTTGTTTATTGTTTGTAGTTTGTTTATTTGTTTGTGGTTTGCTTGTTACTACGGTGTTTTTACGACGTTGCAGGGATGCTGCAGGGTGCAGGCGTACAGCAGCGCACCGGTACGTGGCGACGATGTTGCGGTGTGAGATGGCCACAGCCATGGCCGCCTCTGTCACTGCGCGCGTGTAGGGCATGGACCCTGCTTCCTCCTCCTGCTCCTCCTCCTCCTCTGCGCCCTCTCCTTTCTGGGGCCGGGTGTCCGAAAAGACCTGGGGGGCCACACACAACCAAACCATGAGATGAATGCAGAGATGCATGTAACCCTGAGATGAATGTGACCTTGAGATGAATGTAACCATGAGGTGCATGTAACCATGAGGTGAATGTAACCATGAGGTGAATGTAACCATGAGGCGAGTGTGAGTAGGGGAGATCAGAAGCGCCCAACATGGGCACGCAGGCATCCACACAACACCCCTGCTCCCTGTGGTCATTCATGTTTGTTTTGATCATTGCATTAATTTGCCTTGCACTTGTGCTTGAGTTTGTTGAGGTGCCTGCTCAGAAGTTTACCTGTGTTGTTTGTTTACTCATCACCCACCAGGGTCTTGACAGCCACAGGCGTTTGATCGAATGTTCATACTATCAACATAAGATTGAATAGTAACTGTGTTTTGATGCTTGGTTTGCTCTATCACCCACCAGAGTTTTCACAGCCACAGGCAGCCCCTTCCAGGTGCCTTGGTACACGGTGCCGTAGCTGCCCTTCCCAATCACCTTCTGCAGGTGCAGCTTGTCTGCAAGCAGCCGAGGAGGGCAGGTCGATGATCAAGCTAGCTGAATCCAAAAGTGTAGTCAGGCAGCTTGACGGTTGTGTGATATACATGATATAGATATAGCTTCAATATAGCGTATCATGTACTGTTTCATTGCGCAAGCAGGACATCTGCAACCCTGTAACACCCGCTCCCATCCTGGGCGCTACATATACTAGTCCTATCTAGCCCCATACCATCTGGCCATCCCTTTTCCGCCCTTAGGGGCTACAAACACACACCTGCGTCGCCCTCCCCCAGCTCTCGGCCAGCAGCCAACAGGTCGCAGCTGTGGCTGGGCAGCACACGCGCCGCCACCAGGGCTTGCTCCAAGGCAGCGCAGGAGGTGGCATCACTGCTGCCGGTGATCGGTTCCCCTTGAGATGCCAGGTGTGTGAGGGACTTGGGGAGGGCCTCGGACAGCACGGCTTCTGAGGCACCTGCAGCGATGAACACATCTGAACTTCTCAGTGAAAAAGGAATGGAAAGGTGGAGTGGCGAAGGTAGAGCGGGAAAACGAATGGGAAGAGGCCCTGTGTGACCATGCGCCCACTAGAACGACCACTGAAGTGACCAGCAAAATGCACTAGATGGCCACATGTATTGTGTGAACCCATGATGCATGAGCCGTAGGGGTGGGTGGACCTCAGTGTGAAATGGATGGTGTCTGTATGTATTGTAGAAGTATACAATATAACATATAGAGCAGTGCGCACCACGGGTCACCCCACATGGACCAATGGCCCCCCATGTGAGTGCGCACCTGCGACTTGCGCCAGGTGCTGCAGCAGCGCCTGTGCGTTCGCACACCCCTTGCCCTCCTTGTGCACCTTATGGCCGCTGCCGGCACCATTAGGGGAGGTGGAGGCAGTGGAGGAGGCAGTGGCTCGCACACCACTACTCCTCTTAGAGTCAGTGAAGTAGGACATGTCGATATCAAGGGGATGGGCGCCTTGCATGGCTGCTTCAGCGTCAACCCCTTTCATCGGGTACCTGCGTGCACGTGTGAAGCACAATTACATGTCAGGTGCAGGGTCAGGGGGGTAGGGTGTAGGATTTTGGACCAAGTCAGGGTTCAGGGTTGAGGTCAGGGTTCAGGGTTGATGTATGCATGATACCCAGCCAAGCCATGTCTGCTTATGTCTGGCCATGCCTGGCCAGTGCATTGTGGGACAACAGGCCTGTGACAGGATATGCACGACAAACACGAAAAGACAACAAACATGACCACCAGTCTACAAAAGCCAGGCAAACAATGATCCACCCTACGGCTTGCACACACTCTCACACTTCACACGGACGCGATGATACTCACATGCCCTGCTCCAGCATCTGTGGTGTCGCCTGCGGCTGACGGCTGCTGCGCCTGTGGAACACAAATGCCAAAGCCGCGAGCGCCAGCAGGAGCACGCCCACCCCCACCCCCACGCCTCTTATACACACGCCCACCCCCACCCCAACAGCCACTGTGTTGCTACTGCCACCACCCCCTGAGCCCTGGACCCCCTGAGGCGGACTGCAGTTCACATTTGTGAGGTCCCATTCCGGCAGGGGGGTGCACGGGGGCAGAGGCACCTCTGGCCTGACCAGCAGCTGTGTGGCCTTAACTCCCCACCCCTGGTAACTCTTCAGCAGCAGGTAGGGATCGGAAGCTGACACGCCTGCTGCGCCCCATTGCGGCTCCAGCACGCTGATGCCTGACAGTACCGCGCGCGTGTGTACCGCGTCTGTCTGCCAGCCCATGGGGCCCCGCAGTACTGCTGCCAGCAGTACAGCATAGTCTGACTGGGGCAGTACGAGGGTAACGTTGTACAGGAAGACCTGGGGCTCGGATGAGCTGCGGTTGAGGGCCCACAAGGGGAGGGCGGAGTGATTGACCTGAGGAGCTGTGGTGCTGTTGCCCGCCCCGGGTAGTTGCCCAGCAGCAAGACCAGTCAGCTCCTGCGTGCAGGGCGGTTGGGGCGGTTGCGGGTGGTTGGTGAGTGGGTTGGTCGTGTGGCTACAGCTGAGCACAGAGTTACACCCTAAACCCTTAAACCTTAAAACAAAGCTGAAAAGCAGCTGCAGCCGGTCGAGCGGAACCTCATAAATTAACGTGGGGTATATGTATATATGCATGTATACATGGCGTAGACGCACGAATATGGAGCACAGTGCAGCTTGTGATGCAGAGTGCGACACAGCGCAGTCTCACCAGGTGGTACAAGTACACTCTGGATGTGGCGTTGGGCTGCGTCAGCTCCTGCAGCTGCATCACAGGCTGGAGGGCATGGCCCAGGTCCAAAGAGATGAGGGGCTTGTTGGGTTCAAAGAGGCCAGTGAGTACCAGCCACCCACGAATGGAGAAAGGTGAGATCATGGCGGCGTCGGTGCTGTTGGTGTTGGTGCTGTTGGTGTTGGTGCTGCTGCCACTGGTGCTGCTGGTGCTGGCATTAGCTGTGGGTGCAGCCCTTATAGCGGCTGTGAGAAGGCTTGCATTGGTGATGATGGACAGCACAGCAGGGTAGGTCTGCGCAGCACACCGACCAGGTATGCGATACGATTATGACATGTAAATGTACAGGTCTGGCATGTACATGAATGTATAAGTGGGGGTGTGCGACCATCGGGCCAATGCACATCAAGACCAGGGGGCCCAAAAAGCGTTGCAGGGTAGGTCTGCACACATGCCGAGGCAGACAGACCAGAGCACATCAATAGCAGAGGGTGCAACACGAGAGGGGCTGCATGGTACCATGAATGGGCATGTGGGCAGTACATGTGCCATGCCTGGCGTGGTACATGCAGTAGTACTGGCAGCACTACGTGCAGTACATGCAGCACATCAGGCGCACAGGCGCTGGGGCCCCACGGCAGCCACCATGTGCTGTTACGCTGGGCCAGCCATTTTGACCCGCTTCTTTGACGTGACTTGAGCACTTCAACCCTTGTTACATCTCACCTGAAGGTTACATCTCGTTAGCTCTCACCTGAAGGTTACATTGTGTGACATCTCACCTGAAGGTGCCGAGGCAGCGCCGCCACAGCCATCGCCTGCTCAATCTCCCCCAGCTTGGACGCCACATGCTCTTGGGTACCGGTGATCCAGTACGGGAAGCTGTGGTACAGAAGCAGTACAACCAGGCCAAGCAATCAAGCGCTGCATGTCATGGTCAATTGAGGTTCAGCATGGTTCAGGGTTGAGGGCTCACGATAGCGCTTAGGATACAACCTGTAGGGTTAGGGTTCTGGATTCAAGCCATACCAGATGAGCCAGAGTTGGGTTCACGGCATACTAATATCAACGTTCTGTGATCAACATTCAAGCAACATCGCGGCATCGCGTGGTTAACCGCGCAAAGCCGTGTAATGATGATGATGATAATGATGATGATTCAAGCAACAGCAAGGCATACCCAGAGAGGATGCACTCACACGGAGCTGTTCCCAAGCAGGCTGGCAGCGTCCAGTGCCGGCCCTGGTTGAAGGGCTGTCCCACATTTGTGCGGGATAAACTGTACCCAGCAACACATTAACATGATTATAATGCATGTATATATGTGTGTGTGTAGTATCGCTTGTTACAGCGTTTTCTGTCGACCGATATAACTGAACCCCCAACATGTTTACCAACGCCAACCAATACCCGATCGAAACGTTAACATACTAACCTGCGACACACAAGACTGCAACAAGAGGAGGCTGACGAGGCTGTATGCACCAAGCAGGAAGAGCGAGGCGAGCACACATGGCACTGTGCGCACTACATGCCACAGAGTCCAGTCAGGCAGTCGGGGTAGGTTGATGACTGGAATGCGCAACAAGCCGAGCCAGAACGTCAGGGTTAGTTGCTGACCCATGGGCCCATGGACCATGTGGCCACACACCTTATTGCCCAGAAGGGCACCACATGCCCCCAGAAGGGCAACACATTCAACTCTCTCTCTTTATATACAATAACACTTATACTTAAACACTTGTTAGTTGTTACAGCGTTTCCCAACCCAACAACCCAATCATCAGCCATAGAAGTCAACATACTAACTTGTAGCACACAAATGCACTGTGCACACTACACGTCACAAAGTCCAGCCAGAACGTCGGGGTAGGTTGATGAGATGATGACCGTACCACGCGACAAGCCAAGCCAGAGCGTCAGGGTTGGTTGCTGACGCACACACCTTATTGCCTGGCACCAGTCGAGGCAAAGGGTCCTCCGGGCTGTTCCCCACCACATAGGTGAAGTTGGTGGTGATGGACAGGGGGGCGGCCAGGTAGTCGACGCTCCAGCAGGACTCAGAAAGGTTCGTGATCTGGGGCTGCAAACGAGCAAGATAACAGAGCAGCCAGGGTTCAGGGCTTTAGGGTTCAGGGTTTAGGGTAGGGTTTCGGGTTCGGGGTGTGAGGTGTGAGGCACTGTTGGCGCTCATCATGCAGTGTGGACCAACTGACAAAGGTCCACAGGCAAGCGACCGTTAAAACCTAAACTCTAAACCCTAAAACCTAAACCCTAAACCCTAAACCCTACCAAGCCAGCCCACAAGCGCCCACACTATACACAGTTTACACACACTTCGCACCACAACACTTGTGGAGAATGCGACGGAGGGCCACGTCTGTGCCGCAGCCAGGTACACGTCATCAAAGACGCCCGCAAACACCGGGTTCATGGCCAAGAAGAGGAAGGAGAACAGCTGCATGGGGCAAAACATCAACAGGGGCGGCGCTGTACTGCCTGTACTGGTGTTGTACAGCTTGTACTGCATGATGAGGATCTGTGCATGCGCCAGCGCGTGTGTTGCGGATGTCTGCGGCCATGCGGGTGCATGCCGTAGCACAAGCCACAAGTCACCAAGGCATGGTTGCAGTGCCTGTTGAAGTGTGGTGTGCGGCTGACGGCTTCCCCGTGTACCAACAAATCAACCAAACAGAAGAGAAAACAAACCAGCACAGGCCCCGTCAAGGCAGAACGGCCCTTCACAACCACACAGCATGCACACAGCAGCGCATGCGTGCACAAACACATACGCGACGTGCAACACACACGTGCGCGCACGCACGCAGGCCCACACGTACACACATGCACGCACGCACATACAATGACAGACGCACGAGGCCCCACTCGTGGCCCGCCCGCCCGCCCACACACACAAACGCACAGTGCGCGCAGACACAAACACAGCGCCGGCACGAACACAGCACATGCACGCCTCACGCAAAAGTATGCCTCACACAACTGTACCAAGCAATGTGGGACCCACAACCCGCACACCTCACACAACGGTGCTCAGCAGTATGGGACCCCAACCCCGCACACACCTCGTTGTAGCCCAGCACCCAGATCACGTTGTCCTCACGCACTCTTTGGACCACAGAGGGACCGGTGGATGCGCGGGGCATGGGGAAGAAGTAGTACTGGCTTGCTGAGTACTGTGTGTGAGTGTGGGTGAGATGTTGATGGGGGATCATGTCAGCCGGTCGTAGAAACCTGGAAGCCCTTGACTGGTTTATGGTGTAACAACAACAATAACAACAGCCGGTCGTGAGGTGAGCATGATGACAGGCCGCATGAAGACTGAGGAGGGCATTGAGCTGGGTGCACAGCAATGCGTTAACATGCTGTTACAGGTGAGTGTGACTGAGCTATTGTTGCTTAACACTGGCATCACTGGGTACCATTGACACCATTGCTTACGGCATCTGTTGTTATCATCCTTGACATCCAATTGTTCGGCCATCAAGGATCATTGGTATGGTCAACTACCACGCACCCAACCCATGCCCCATGTGGGGTTGTAGTTGATGTACTGGTAGCAGCGTCCAGTGATGATCAGATTCTTCAGGTAGAACTGAAATGGAATGCAGCCATGGCAGATGGTGTTCGGCATGCGTGCTGTCTGGGTTGAGGTGGAGGGGGCAGGCAGGCACAGCAGGAAATGGCATCACATATGTGTGTGAAGATCATGCCTGGGTGCTGCATCATGCTTCATGCACTTCCCCTAACCCTCAATCTGAACCCTAAATTCTAAAGCCAAACCCTAAACAGCCAGCCATATGCATGCAAGCGCAATGTGGAAGCATGCAGACGCACGCCTGCACGCAGCGCAGTGCGCATACTGTCAGTGTGGCGTATGTGCACAAAATACAGAGTGCCGAGGGGGTCCACATACCCGTGTGGTGCCGCCCATGGGTGTCTGCATACATGGCACAGCACAACACATGCAAAAGTGCATGAAGCCTTGAAAATCCCTATGCCGGGATGTCATGCCAATGGTTGCGGACATGGATAGAGACATGCAGACGCTGGGTTTTGCTGTGCCTCGGGCATCTGAGGGAGCCCTCAAAACCCTGCTGCGAACAATGTGCATGATACATGATGATGATGCCAGTGCCATTTGGCACATGCAAAGCACATGTCGCCTGAACCCTACTGCACGCATCGCTCACCGCTACATCTGAGAGGCTGCCCAGGTCGAGCACTGGCATGCGCTGCGTCCCGTCTCCAAGCTCGCCCATGATGGTGAGACTGCCGCTTGAAACCGGCTCAGGATTGGGCCCCAACACGATGCTTGTTTCGCTCATGTTAAGAACAACGCCAGCAGGCAACCGGATGACAAGGTCCTCACCATCCGTCAACGTACGGACAGCATTCACAAAGTCCTGTGCTGTCGTTACAATCAGGCTTCTTGTTGTATTTTGTGCAGCTGCCTGGTGGTGATGGGCCAAAAGCAAAACGGTCAGGGACACTAGTACCAGCATCCTGGTTCAGCCCTGTTTTTTCTGTTCTCCATAACATGATGCTAAGATCAGTTCCTTGCCGTGCGTGGCGTGCTCTGAATACATTCCCATGTACTTGGCCTAGTGGGGGAATCTGGGGAATTGAATACACACGAATTTTTCCAAACAATCACGCAAATGCACTGTGCAAGGCATGCGAGGCATCTCGCAGACACTTGACCAAGAGGGAGATCATGCACAGGTGGAAAATTGGTGGAGAATCGGAGAACTGGGGTGTGGTTTCACAATCGAGCTCCTTCTGCCTTCATCAGCGGCCGTTCCATACATGTCACGGGCTTCAGAGCAGCCAAATCGGTGATGATGTGCGTGCGTATACATGTATTTGGCCCTGCTGCAGGAGCGAGCCTGAAGGGTATGCCTGCTTCGCAGCAAGCATCTGAGGATATAGTTCCAACCGAGAACCGTGCTGTGCGTACGGTCCCATACTGTGCACCTTGAATGCATTTGATCAGCGCAGCTGCTGCGCCAGATGAGCTGCCTGTGCTCCTCCATGGCCCACACAGCTTGCTTGCATGATGTGCTGTCACGCACCTGGTGCTGCCGTGTTACATCATGAAGATTGGGGGACGGACAGCACACGTTCATGTGCCGACCTGATAGAGCCTCGATTGATGGACATTGTTGTGCTTCAGATGATGCCCCCACGATGATGCCATCATGCATGAAGCCGCTGAACTGGCCAGCTGGGCGGCCATCAGCGCTGTAGCCGTACAGCTTAACAACTGACGGCGCTATCTTGGCATACACAGATCGGTCATGGTGTGCGTGGATCAGCATGACCGCTCTGTGCATGACAAGATAGCGCCGTCAGTTGTTAAGCTGTACGGCTACAGCGCTGATGGCCGCCCAGCTGGCCAGTTCAGCGGCTTCATGCACGATGGCATCATCGTGGCGGCAGGACATATGCTGGGCTTCAGTGGCAAGCATGCTGGCAGTGCACGTTCTGCATGTGAAAACTTCACTGCGATCACATGTGTCAAGACCATGCAGATACAGCTACATCCTCCAATGATATGATTCATGCTGCAAGCTGCACCTGCCAGTTTCAACCTGCAGCACAACCCTAGTCGATGCACCGAAGCAACCATATGCCAGGGCAACAGGGTCCATATCATTATGTGCTCTGAAGAGACGGCTGGAGATGATGTGATTGGCGGCAGTACAATTACAGCAAAACCACCATGACTCCTCCGTGATCTGTGTCCGTATGCCATTTGGATGATCGTCTGATTATCACATCATAGCATAGGTGTCATGTTCCTCGGTGTAGTGCCTTTTTACACGGCTTTCGTGAGGCTGCAAGCAGATGTCGCTTACAAAAGAGCAGACGTGCTCGCTCATGCAATTGTGCCAGAGATACACAAATGAAAAGGGCAAAGTTGTCTGCTGGTCTGAAATCCAAACGGCATTCCTAGACAAGCACAAGGAGCTGGCTGGACGAGATTGCGCTAGTATCAAGGCGCTGCAAGGGAAGTACTACCGCAGCAAAGAAGCAGGTGCGAGCTGCTGGTTGTGCTTAGGGTTTCACGCTGGCAGGTTCATTACCGCTGTGCTGTCTGCAGACTCTCGAGAGCTCAAAACAAGCAGTGCTAGCCGCAACGAGGTATGCCACTGTTGGATGCTGCATGTGCACGTGTACGCAAACGTGCACACGTGCTCATAATGCCGTTGCGTGGCTTGACCTCCAGCAGGCCTCCTCAAGCTTCAAGCGGGCCAGGGATGAGCTGACTGTCCCCAGCTCCAATGCGTGCCTCTGCTGCGGCACCAGCCCCTCCTGCCCAGTAAGTGGCGTTTCTGACTACTCCTGCTGTCCAGTGACGTTGATGTCCTACCTGTGAGGACACAGGCTTCAAGTGGGCCGCATTGCACTCATCAGGCCCATGTCTCACCCAACCTGAGCCTCCTCTCCTGCAGGATGAGGTCTTTGCAGCTGTGCAGCAAGCACTGGCTGCCTCTCTGGCGGAGCCACCCCCATCCTGGGTGGTGCGCAGGCTGGCAGGTGTGGAGGTGGATCAAGTAGCCACTGCACTGCAAGTGCTGTTCGATGGCACACCCAACTGGAAGCTCTTCCACCATGGGCTCATGAGGTGAGGGGAAGCTGATTCACCACGTCAGGGTTTAGGGTTTTAGGGTTTAGGGTTTTAGGGTTTAGGGTAAACCCTAAACCCTAAAATAGCAGTGCCTTCTGGCAGACAGCGCATGGACAGCTCAACAGCCAGGCTGTGCAGGTGGGGCACATGGTGGGGTTTGGTTGTTGTCGTACGCTTGGGCACAAGGAACTTGATCACCGGCGCGCTGTGGCTGGGGCGGGCCTGATGCCGTGCTCGTTTTGCACTGGCATGGGCACGTGCTGTGGCTGTGCAATCACTCATCGCCGAGCATACGTGGCCGCACGCGCCATGCCCTGCGTGTGTGCAGGTGGGCGGAGTCGGAGGGCAACATCAGCAGCCGCGCCGAGCTCGCTGCTTTCTTGGGCTGCATTGCGTACGAGACGTTTTTCATGCAGCACCTGGAGGAGATCAACGCAGCCGACCATGGGTACCAGCACTGCGGGGAGCTGGGCGCATGTTGCGGGCGTGGGCCGCTCATGATGCGGGGAACCCAGCTGTACTCCCTGGCTGGCGCTGCCTTTGTGGAGCGGTTTGGGGTGCAGGGGCTCCAGCCAACCTTCCTGCTTGACCACCCACAGCTGCTGGGGGGCAGGCGGCAGCCATACAGTGACGGCGACAGAGCGGCCAGTGCGTGTGTTCTGAACCAGCCCGAGCCCTGCTCACACTTGCTGCTGGGCATGTGGACGGCCTGCTGGCTCTGGTGCGTGTGTGTAACGAATCCCTAAAAGCCAGATCGTGCACAGTAGGGCGTACCCAGTATAAATGAATCTGGAGCGATACGCTACAGTGTGTGGGGGGGCTGGTGACCTTCATCACCATGTCGTCACACATGTGCCTCACACATGTAACATCGCACATCTGCTGTGCGCCCTACCCGTTAGAATTTTGATGAGTTTGAAACCTGTACGCTGTAGTGAACCTGTCCGGGACTGTCTGCACCCCACCACACTGGTGATCACACCCCACCGCACTGGTGATGGCAGTACTGGTGATCAACTGTGCATCACCAGGCATGATGTCGAGGGGGTGGTCCTGTCTGGCCAGGTTGCTACAAACAGCATTCAGCTGGGGCACACTGGAGCCAGCTGCGATGCTAAGACACGAGGAATAGTCAAGTTGATCATGCACACTGCTGTGCGTTCCCAGATACCTGGTGCTGGTCATTTTTGCTTGGGCAGGTGCCACTTATGGTGATGATTCAGCGCCTACCTGCCATCGTGTTGTGTGCTATTGGGTGACCGATGCTGTGTGCTGTGCTGTGCTGTGCTGTGCTGTGCTGTGCTGTGCTGTGCCGTGCCATGTCGTGTGGCAGGGGCCACCTCAAGCAAGGCCTTGCCGCCCGTTTTGTGCAATACGCAGAGCAGGTGCGCTGCTGCTGCACACCAGAGTTGCATCCCATGTCCGGCGCTTGGTCCTTGATTGCACTGCAGCTGTGGAACAGGCGATATGCCAGCATGACACTGAACTGCTGCCCAGTGGCATGGATGGCTGGCGCGCCATATACCTGCTTTCTTCTGCCATGGGGCCGCACGGGCAGGCGACCTCTGTGCAATCATATAACTGCTTCTGAGCCTGTAGCGCATGCATGTGCTTTGCCTTGCTGCCCGCTGCGCCATTCGCATGCACTGGCGGGCATGCACCTAAACATAACCATGCTCACATGCATGCGTGCGTCACAGGGGCACTCCCTCGGGGTGCTGTACATGCGACGGCACTGGACGCAGCTGCTGCACGTTGGTGGTGTGCTCAAGCGCTACAACAAGAACGTGTACTTTTGCGTGCAGAACACACAGCTCAGGTGCGAGGGCCGGAAGAATGCCGTACATCGCCCGAGGCGCGACGGGTTGCGGCAACGCAGACAGCACGCACATGCACCCCATGCGCCTTGACAACAGCTGCAGAAACACTGCGCATTACGGGTGCCTTATGATGGCCTCATCATGCATGCATTCTCCCTGCATGCATCCTGATTCGCTTCATGACGCATGCACCGCGCCTTCAATCCACCGTGGTATGGCGCAGGTATCACCTGGCTGCCATGCGTGCGTTCCCAGCCGACTGCTGCACTGGCTGGCAGGACATGGGGCTAGACACAGCGGAGGAGGCAGCTGACAGGCGTGCGGTGCTGGAGGCGCTCAGCAGCCTGGAGCAGGTGGGGCTGCCTTGAGCTGCAGCAGCCTGATCTCAAGTGCCGCAGCAGCTTGATCACGAGTGCAGCACCCTGATCTCAAGTGCCGCAGCCGCAGCCTGATCACGAGTGCTTCATGCAAGTCACGTTTAGGGTTTAGGTTTTAGGGTTTAGGGTACTGGGGCAACTGCTGCTGCTGCTGCTGCTGCTGCTACTGCTGCTGCTGCCGCTGCCGCCGCCGCTGCCGCTGCTGCTTGTGTTGCAGCTGCTGCTCCTTCCGCATACTAGACTTGATTACGAGTGCACAGATAGATACAGATGCTCACTGACCTGGCTCCCAGGTGAACTGTGCTGGCCATATGGTATTCGGTAAAAAAAACCATGTGCCGGTGTACCATTCGGTACACCGTGAGTGCTGCGTGCGTGCTGTGAGAAGCACCGCAACAACGTGCATGCTCAACGGGCGGTGCTGTGGTGCGCTGTGTGCGTTGTGTGCAGCTGGGGACCACACCCACCGGCGCGCACGTCGGCACCTTGGTGAAGGCGCGCACCGGCATCCCTGCTGACGGCATCCGGGCCCTGGTGCAGCTGGTGAAGCAAGCAGCAGACCGCATCCAGAGCTTCTGTGGGCCGGCGGTCGCCGGGGCTGCTGCAGCAGGCACACCACACACACCACCAGGTCTGTAGACTGTGTACACTGCCGTCACGCTGGACAGTTATAATACACCTATGCAAACACTTAGGGCAGACACTTACTACTGCAGTTAGACCGTACCTGCCCAGCCCTGCTGCGGCTTTGCTTGGCTGGCGAGCGCCTGAGCACCTGCTTTGCCCGTGTCAGCATTGGCATGGCAGGATGGCCAACATGGGCACAGCCAGCACAGCAACACAACGTTGTAGTGCATGCTGTGCTGGCTGTTGCATCGGTTGATGGAAAGCCTCCCATCCCACCTTCGCTCCCCAACCCCTGCACTGGCAAGAGTGGCACACACTAGTTGTGTGCGCTTGCGGGTTTAGGGTTTTTAGGATTCTTGCGCACGCCCGCTCATCATCACAGTGCAGTAGAACCTGCTGTCTGCTCGCTGCACCTGTTTGCGCTGCAGGTCCTGGCTGTGCACCCCCTGCCCCTCAGCCACCCCTGCACGTTACATCTCAGCCCCAGCAGTCTGCACCTGCACAGCGGCTGCCGTGTGTTGATGCCTCGGCACCACTTAACTCGGCGTCACAGGTGATGAGAGCCAGCCGCCAGGTGCCTTGCTGGTTTGTGTTTGTTTTGTATCATGTTACTGTGTACAGTGTTGTATTATGGGTTGTGTATCATTGTTAGTGCAGTATGGGTCAGAGGTCATGAAACAACAGTGCACCAGGCAGCACAACGAGCTCATCATCTCCATCCACCTGCACTGTGCGCTGGCTTGTGTATGCCACGGAGATCATCAATGGGATAGTGGTACCTTGCCGCAACCTTAAGAGGCTCTAAGGTTCCGTCTCAAGGTTGAGCTAAGGTTGACCTCATTTTCATAGTGGGTGGTGCTGGGCCACTGTGTGTGCTGCATACATGCAGGCCAGCAACACGGCCGACGTGGGCCCAGCTGTGCAAGCGGCAGCAGTGGGGCAGCCGCCAGAAGGCCCTGCCAGCATTGCGCCATCACCAGGCACGAGCAACTAACACGTACAGCAGCACAGTTGTCGGGACCAGGCATGGACGGTGCAGAGGCACTGGACTTTTCACCCGCTTTTCCATGACGGGCAGCGCCATGGCACAGCAGCACATGAGCGTTGGCATCTGCATGCCTGCACCTGGTGAGCAGCTGATTTGCTGTGAGGGATGGTGGCTCTGTCCTTTGATACCTCTGTACTTTGATACCTCTGTACAATCTTTACGTTTGATACCTCTGTACTTTGATCCCTCTGTACAAGGAAGGGAGTGGCCAGCGGTCTGTTTGGCTTCCCACGTACAAACAGGCGTTGTGGAGGATGGAAGCGACGGAGGGCCCATCTGCTTGCATGCTGTGCTAGGTGCCAATGTCTGTTTGCAGATGCACAGTGCAGCTTGTGAGGCGAAGGGAGCAGTGGTAGGATGGTGGGATGCAAAGCGGGATCAGGCACTTTACTCCCATACAGTGGACTGGATTTAAATGGATTAAAATTTTGCGGTAAGTGCCAGTGAGGAGTTTGGGCAGTCGCACACCATGCATGATGTGAAGCTGCACGGATCACCACAAAACATGCCAACTTGTTCCTGACCTGGAGGCATCAGGCCAGTGGGAACTGTCAGCACTGTACCCCGCCGATCATCATGATGATGTGAGAGGCCCCCCCATCACACTGCTCATTTGATACACACATACCTCATCTCAAGCTGTCTGGAACTGCTGTCGTTACAGTGTCTTAATTTGCGCCTTGCTATCTGTGGCAAAGCCCCAACTGCGACAACCTGCTGCAGCACTATAAGATACTGCAACGCCTGGACAAGCATGCACACATGCCGCCCCACCTCACAATGCCTGCCGCTGTGAAGATAGAAGAGCATGAGGTAAAGAGGTGAAGATAGAAGAGCAGGGGGTGTTATAGTGAGTGCATGCGCCCGTGTGCCCGCAGAGATGTAAGCGCCCCCACCCTGCCTGCCCTGTGCCATGCCGCCATGGAGATGTCTAAGGACGTGCTATGAGATCCCACGAGGGGCTGCTGGTTCTGACATGCGGCACGCACGCATCACTCTGATGTCTGTGCTGTGGCTGCCGGCCGTGGTGCTTTGTTGCGGCAGCAGCATGTGCGGCAAGCGCTGTAGTTGATGGCTGCCTATCATGCGGCAAGCAACTGCGGTGTGCATGGGTGCAGTAGTGCGGGCATGGATGCTTTTGGCCAGGACTGTGGCTGTATGGCATGATGAGGTCATGTCAGCCATGTTTGTTGCGGCCACAACTTGGAGCAGCTGAAAAGAGGCGTGTTTGTGTTGCTAAGGGCGGGCGTCCTTGTGAAGCCCGGCCCACCCTGTTGTAATACAAGCTGTTGCCATTGTGCACAATGGGTTAATTGTCCATGGCAGTTTGCCGTGCGTAGCGCTATGTGGCCTATCCACATGCATACATGTAGGGGTGCTGATTGCTGCAGCTGAAGATGAGCTGCCTGTCCTTTCCATGGCTGGCCCATGCAGCTTGCTTGCATGATCGATGTGTTAGCTGTCACCTCGTGCTGCCGAGTTACATCAAGCCTGGCAGACGGACAGCACACGTTGATGTGCCGACCTGATAGAGCCTCACGTTCAGGACCATGTTGTGCCCCAGAGACCACCCTCACATCCCCCACCGTGGGCCTGAACAAGCATAGTCCTGCCGTCAAATAGAAATACCATCTGTACAGAGGGGTCACATGTCCCTGGGAACCACACTCCGCCTGTTTCTCACACCCGCTGTCACCCCCTCTCCCCCACCCCACGTTCCATACCTCCCTTCCCACCCCACACATCTGCTGGCAGCACCCCAGGCAGAGGCCCTGCTGAGGCCACATACCATGGATGATATGGAACCATCCAGTTCACCAAGCCCATCCACAGGAGCTCATACACCACCATGCTGGGATGAGGGTTTAGGCCTTTGGGGTAAACCCTAAACCCTTACAACCCCGGTGCAGCCAACAGGCATGCCCTGCTTTCCCAGGAGCGGCCTGCTCCCCTGGACGCGGCATGCTGTTCCAGCAGCACCCTGCTCTCCCTCCAGGCACGAAGGCCATGCGCTCCCAAGGCATGATGCAGCGTGCCGTGCCTGATATCCACACACGTCTTTGATCGCCTTGCACCCATCACATCGCACGCTTTGAGCCCCGGTTGCTCCACGCCTCCTGTACCCCTCTCTGCACATGTCCTCATGTGCTGATCGCCAGCGCATGTCCTCGTGTGCTGATCGCCAGCGCATGTCCTCGTGTGCTGATCGCCTGCCCATGTCCTCCTGGGCAGCAGCGGCTGCTGCAGCTCCCACCGCTGACGACGCCCAGGCCACACCCCACCAGGCCTTGGCCTCCTTGTTGTGTGCTCCCTTGTTATTCTCTTCCCACATACCGCATCGCGCACACACCATATTGGGCGCACGCCGCATCGCGCGCGCATCCAAAGCATGCCAGCCGCCTGTGGCACTGCCCCAGGAGCCCGTCCAGGGCCCCTTTGCCTCATCCAGTGGACAGGCCCCTTGTGCCACGATCATCAGCTGTTTGGTTCAAACCATTCCAAACGGCAAAGGCACCAATCAATAGCGTCTTCAGTGGACAGGGAGGGACCCAGGAGGGGATGAGCATCATGCACCGCTTCACTCCTCTGCGCCTGTCTGCCGCTGGTCGGCAATGTCCACCAGGTCCACGAATGCGCGCTTGTCGGCTGGCAGCCCCGCCTGCGGTACAGGAGCAGCACAGGAGCAGTACAGATGTTAGCACATCAGTACAGGAGCAGTACAGATGTGGGCACACCAGTACAGCAGTACAGTAGTAGTACAGAATCAGTACAGAGACTACAGACATAGCATGTTAGCACACCATTACAGCAGTACAGCAGGATGTTGGCAGACCAGTCCAGAGCAGAGGATCTTCGGAATGGAAAGGGTCAAACCAGACCAGACAGCGGTAACATGCTCGCAGATATGATGCACGCGCTGATACCAGGTACTACCAGCTACTACACCAGATACTGTGCAGCTCAAGCACGCATCACAACAAAAAGAGTATGCGACTCCATGGACCATGGTATGGATACTCCGTGAACTGGTATGAAATGGTACAGATACTTCATGGGCCAGCACACACCTGGTCCTTCCAGTACTCGATCTGCTTGCGCAGCTTGATGACCTCCTTGTTGCTCTCATCCTTGCGCGCCTCGTTCTGTGGGTCAAGGGTCCATGATAGATGCTCGGGTCAGCATGGAATTGAGAGACAAGCAACACAAAAGTGAAGAGCAGCTGCTACCACATCAACTACGCCTACCAGTCATGCACGCAGCCCCTTCAAACCCTGAGCCCTTAAACCCTAAACTACGCCCAGGAGGGACGCAGGTAGAGTGTCGGCGCATCACCGCAAGCAGTACCACAAGCCAATGAAGCAAACAGCAGGAACGCCACACGTGAAGCACACGCAGCACAGCCCACAGCTGTACAGCTGTCGGTGTGAGATCACACACGCTGAACCCTGAGCCTTGAGCCTTGAAAACCCTAAGTCATATCACCCCTAGGCCCTAGGCCATGAAAGCCCTAGACCCTGAACATCCTCTGATGGCTGGACATGAACAGTTAAACACACTTATCCTATGGTGGCTGGACATGAACAGTTGAACACAGGGCCCACAAAGCGCACACACCTTGATGGTGCGCACGCGCGTGGCGTACTGCAGAGAGTTCTGAGTCTCGTCCAGGTTGCCATCAGTGGGTGAGACCTGCGGTACGGCAGTACAGCAGCAATACAGTGGTGCACAAAAGCAGGTGCATGAGTCGAACAGTACATGTGTGAGCCGAATGTGAGCGCCAGCTGCGCCACATACTGGCTCTGCAGTAAACCTAAACCCTAAAACCCTCCCCTACACCTAAACCCTGAACCCTCCCCTGTGTGTCGCCTTGTCGACCAACTCCTCACTTCTCCAGCACCACCAGTCTAGGGACAGCCACGTTCAACACCCCCCATGCCCAACCCCGCCTCGGCAGCCACCCCG
>QAXD01000167.1:247117-257721 GCA_004335575.1 Haematococcus sp. NG2 | reverse complement strand
ACCCGGATCCCACCCCCCCACACACCGTGCGGCGCGGGCCTGCCTTGGCCGAGCGCTTCAGGCAGTTCCATGACTTGCCGGCCAGCGCGCGCACGGTCGGGGTCTCTGCCTCGTCATGCGCCACGCCGTGGATGTACTCGCTCACCAGGCCCACAAAGTCCTGTGCACGGGGGGGCGCAGGGGACGTGCTGAATGCCTGTTTGCTGAATGCCTGCCACCCCTGGACCCTGAGCCCTAAATGAACCCCGCCACCATAAAACGTCAACCCACACACCGCAGGGGCCGTGCTGGCTGTTGGATGCTTGCATTCTAACTAAACAACATACGCCACAAGTGGGTCCCCACACCCTAAACTCACACACTGACGACGCTGTACACCCAAACCAAAACCCTGAACCCCCACACCCTAAACTCACACCGCCACCCTCACACTCTAAACCCACACTGTACACTGAAACCCACACGATACACTTGAACCCACACCGTCCACGCAACCCACCCTCACACCTAAACCCACACCGTCCCCGCAAACCCTGGCCCCCAGACCCTCACCTTGCTGGGCGGCATGGTGGCAGCCACCAGGTGCATCAGCTCCCACACCTTGGCCCGGGAGTCGACATTGGGGCAGCCGCGCGTCTGCTTCAGCAGCTGCATGTACAGCTCATCCTTCAGCTCCGGCCGCTTCAGGCCCTGTGCATATGCAAGCCCGCACAGTGCTGGCTTGAGCGCAGGAACTGAGACTGCGAACCAGTACCACGACTGTGACTGGAATGATATGCTGCCAACGGGCCCTTGACTGGCTTGCGGTGTAACAACGGCAGCAACGACTGGAACTGAGACTGCGACATGAACTAAGACTGCGAGCGACGGCACTGAGCTCGGGCGCAGGAACTGAGACGGCGACCAGCAGTGCTGGCGCTGGTGCTATGCCACACATGGGCCCCATCCATTGCCATCACGCTGGTGCCCCACGGCGAACGTGCAGCCCTCCCACTGCACAGCCGTGCCTTATTGCCATGTGCGTGCCGTTCCGGGACGGCATCCTTGGCAATAATGAAGGTGCTGATGCATGTGTATGCCATGCGCAGTGCCATCATGCCATGCCAAGTACTACGACGCATCAACTACATCCATGCGTGGAACATGGCAGCAAGACCAAAGCACGTGCGGCTCAACAATGCCACAGCCCACCCACCCATCCCACCCCCAAGCGCCCGAGCATGCACGTGCCTGGTGCAGCAGCTTCTGTGCGATCTCCACACGCCCGGCGTCATCCACACGCTCGTTGGTCTCCCCCATGTACTTGAGGATACCGCTGAACATCTTGACTGCACGGCTCATGTGCTCGCCACTCATCTTGAGCAGTGACGTGGGGATGGGCTCCTGTCAGGCAGCAATAACACACCGCCGCACATGCTCGTGTGCATGCATGACAGAATCAGGTAGGTGTGCAGGTGTGCAGGATGCACAGAAACAGACAGCACCCATGCTTCTGGCTCCCAGCAAGCTGGAACTGCCCGTTGATGGGGTGTCTGTGGGCGAGCAGCTAAACGCACCCCCAACTGATGCATGGAGCCAGCAGTGCCCAAGAAATGACAGCTGATGTTCCTCAGGTGCACATGCACCCAGTGCATTCAACTGCTCTGTGCTGGTGCGCATGCAGCGCAGGGGACCCACATTGGAAAAGATAAGCAGGTCTTCTAGTCCAAAGTTGGCTGCAGGCGGCCCCCCTGGTGTGCCTGGGTTCTTGGACGGCGTCCGGGACAGCGACTTCTTGAAAATGCTCCCCAGGCCCTTGCCCACCTTGGCTGCGGCCTTCACATAGGCGTCGAGCTGCGATGCATACGCCGAACGAATGTACTTCACCACACTTGGACGACCATGCCGTGCTACCAGAACGCAAGCCCATCACCAACAAGCAAAGCACCATTGAAGCGGGCCTCAGCGTGTCAACTCCTACCTGGAACTGTTCATGCAAGCCCTGGAGCCCGTCCAGACGCGTGCGGGGCGTATGGGGTTCATCGTAATCGGCTTGGCCATCAGCAGCGTATTGGCCCTGCGCCACAGCAGCGTGAGCCCCGTTACTGACCCGCATGGGCAACCTGACACTGACCATGAGACCTTGACCATGCAGCATGCTGACCTCTGTGGGTCAGCACACCGGGTCATGGCTAAAAGAAGATGATGCAGTGCTTACGTTATCGTCGGCGTGCGCATCATCCGCCATGGCACCAGTCTGCGACAAGTCCTTCGTAGATCTCCCACTAAGGGCCTCTGTCAAGTCTGCTATTCGCAGCAAGAACATGCAGCACAATGGTGAATATTTCAATCTCTGGGCTGCCCGTCTTCTCAGGTGACAGGTGACCAACGCATTCGTAATAACTACATGAAATTGTTGTTTTTGGCAAGCACCTTGATTGTGGGTCCTTGTTGACTCGCTTGTTGTGGGTCAGTGGTGAGGTGCAAGTCTGGAGAATGTTTTCCTGACACTGCTCCTACGCGGCACGCATCTCAAATTCACGGAAATCCACCAGTCTGGGCAAGCGATGCGGTTCCCAAGCAAGTCGCACTCCAACCAACAAACCGCCCGGAATGAGCGGGTGCAAATACGGCCCTTGAGGTGATCTGATTATTAGCAATCATAGTGAAGGCGCTAAATTCACGATGTGAGCACTTGTGGTGCACTAGGTTTTGTTGCGTGGGCTTGGCACACCCCAGGCGTCAACGTGCAGCGTGATGGCGTCCCCATCTTTTGAGGCCTATGTGCCTGAGACGGTTGTGGATCGCTTCCGCAAGATCGAGTGTATTTGCACGTGGGAGGACCAGGTGCTTGCTGGCCTTCAGGACGGCAGCCTGCTGTTCTTCAAGCGCGTGCCAGGCGCGACTGATGAGCAGGTCCAGTGGCAGGTGAGGTACATACATTACAGTGCATGCTGCGCCATGCTGCACCATGCACGCATATGAAACGCGCTGTGGTACAACAGTTTGCACACGACACGAGGGACCACACGTGTTGATCTGACAACGTGATGCGCACATGCACGTGCAGGTGGTCAAAACACACAGGGATGTGGAGCGCAAGGCGATCCTGCAAATGGCGGTGGCCCGCGTGAGCGTCTCAACACCCTCCACCTCCCCTGCAGCAGCAGCAGCAGCAGCAGCAGCATCAGCTACTCCTGCCCCTCTGAACTCCACAGGGGGCCTCAATTCCTTGCAGCAGCAGCAACAACAGCAACAACCACAGCAGCAGCAGCAGCAGCAGCAGCGGCACCTGCTGCTCAGTCTGACCGAGGATGGGGTGAATGTGCGCAGTCTGCCAGATGCCATGCTGCGGTTCCAGGCGCAGCGCACGCGTGGCGCCACACGCATGGCGTGGAGTGAGCGGCTGGGGGTGCTGGCGGTGTACGTGCGCAGGTGGGGTTGACCAGCGCAGGAGCAATGGTTTTTTTACATTTGTTTCTTTGATGTCGTATCCTGGTACACCATGGTGTGCTTTGAATACCCAAATGATGTGTTGATGCACCATGGTGTACCACAACCATGCTGAACGCTACACCCCTGGTGGCCAGGGGCAACGATGTCTTGCTTTTTTAAGACCTTACTGATGTTGTGTCCTGATGCACCATGGTGTACCCCAACCATGCTAAATCCTACAGCCCTGGTGGCCAGGGGCAACAATGTCTTACATGTCTTAAGTCTTACTGATGTTGTGGAGGATTGCCCCATGGTGTATCACGACTGTGATGTATGGTACAGCCCTGGCATGTTCTGCCCCCATGGGAGTTTCTGCCGCATGCGGTTTGCTTGTCGCATGTGCGTTCCTTGCAAATGGGCATCGTTTGGACACGTTTGCAACCTGCCGCTGGGAGGGTCGTGCTTCTCGAACGTGCGGCATGCTTTCACAACACATGGCATGATACATGCCATGGCGCGGCTGCCCCCCCGCTGCGCAGGCGCGTGCTGCTGCTGGTGGTGCAGGCTCGGGGGGGCGGGGGTGTGACCCTGGAGGAGGTTGCTGACGTGGCGGGCCCTGCTGATGTGGTCACCACCATGGTGTGGGCAGGGCCCAACCTGTACCTGGGCTCAAAACGAACCTACACGCTCATGCCACATAAGCCGGGACCAGGGCCAGCCGTCTCCTCTTCATCCTCCGGGGCTGCAGGGGGCTCCTCGTTACCATCTTCCAGCACCACATGGACGGGCACCCTGGGCCTGCCGACCGACATCTGTGCGGCGGGCGCTGCAGCAGCCCCCGCCATCACGCTGTGCCCGGGCAGCGGGGAGGTGGCGGTGGCGCGGGACGCCCCTCCCGCCGCGCCCCGCTCGCGTTCTCCGAGCCGCTGCTCGCGCTCGCCGCCACCGAGCACTACCTGCTGGGGGCCACAGCGGCTGCAGTGGAGGTGCGCAGCCTGAGGCGGGCAACAGACACGGAGCTGCTGCAGGCGATGCCCGCCCTGGGCGGGACGTGGGTGATGGAGGTGTGGGGGGCAGGGCCCCTGGCGGGCTCGGTGCTGCTGGGGCTGACTGGAGGTAAGCCCCTGAAACCCTAAACCCTGAACCCTAAACAAAACCCTAAACACGCCATTTTTTAGTTTTGGCTGCTGTATCCCTGGCTGTTCTTTTGTGGGCCGTTGTACTTTGGCTGCTTATCATAAGCATCCAGCTTGAAAAGGACGTGCTGAGCTCTGCCCCCTGACCCACCTCAAAAACCCATCAACCCTGAACCCTACCCTAACTACTACCCCTCCACACACACTCAGAAACACAAACACACAGACCCTAAACCCTGCACTGTGCTCTGTGCGTCTGTGTGCGCGCAGACAAGGGCATCCGGCGGCTGTGCCCCGTTCCCCTAGCCGCCCAGGCGCGCGCCCTCGCTGCGCGGGGGGAGTACACAGAGGCCCTGGCCCTCACACTTCTCATGGGGCAGCGGGGGGACGTGGGCGCCGCTACTGCCGCTGCTACTGCCGCTGCTACTGCCGCTACTGCCGGTGCTACTGCCGGTGCTACTGCCGGTGCTACAGCCGCTGCCGGGCCTGACGCGGGCGTGCAAGGGGAGGGGTCGGAGGAGGATGCAGCGCGTGCGGCGGCTGCGCTGGAGCGTGAGAAGTGGGAGCTGGAGCGCCACCTGCGCCTGCTGTACTCCCACCACCTGTTCGCGGGTGCGCGGGCCGGGGATCTGTTTCTTTGGCGGTGGTCTGCATGCAATTGGGTGCGGAGGCTTCACGAGAGGTCTGGCCAGCATTGTATGTGGTCAGGGCCGTGCGGCAGTGTGTGAAGTTGATGTGGTCACCTGTTCTTCCATGCTCCAGTTAGGCAGGCACGACAGGCACAACAGGCACAACAGGCACGATGCATTTAAAACGGGCAAGACTGGGTCGGTTAGAGTACGGTTTTTTCCATATGGTTTGGCTCCGGGTTTGACTGCTGGTCGGTCCACACGGGTTGTTCTTTTTGCTGGCACCCGCTGCAGGACCTAAACCCTAAACTCTAAACCCTAAACCCTGAACCCTGCTGCAGGTGGGGAGTGGGACGAAGGCATGGCGCAGCTGGGGCTGTGCAGTGAGAGGGGGGCAGAGGGGGCAGGGCTGCTGCTGCGGCTGCTGCCATCCCTGGTCCCTGCAAAGTTCAGGTCATGGCTGCCTACCGAGGCACAAGGCCGGCCGCTGCCCCTGGTGGGTCCCGGTGGCTTGCATGTTCTGTACTGGAGGGGTGCATCCCCTTGTGCTGCGGCCTGTACTGCTCTGTACTAGTGTGTACTGATGTACCGCACTGCACTGGCGCTTGCATCCCCCTGTACTTGTGTCTGTACTGCTGTGTACTGCACTGTTGTTTACTGCTGTATGAACTGTTGTGTACTGCTGTCTGTACTGCTGATCTACTGCAATGTGGTGTGCAGATCACACATCGCATCTCTCACGCCAGAAGCTAGATCACACACCGCATCTCTCATGCCAGGAGATCACACATCGCATCTCTCACGCCAGCACATCACACATGCATCTCCCACGCCAGAACCTAGATTACCCATGCATCTCTAGCGCCAGGAGATCACACATCACGCGTTCACAGGTGGAGGAGCCGGCCGATGAGTCAGCGCGTGCACGCGCTGCGTCCCTCATGCTCCCCTACCTCATGGGCCACCGCACGCGCATCATTGCAGAAGCCACTGCCCCTGCCACTGGCGCTGCCACCAGCAATATCAACGTGAACACCAACAACAACACGACACCCAGCACCACCACCAACACCACCAACACCACCACCACCACCACCAACAACAACAACAACAATGCTGTGGCGGGGGCCGCCAACAACGGGGCTCCTGCAGGGGCCGACAGGGCGGCCTGCCTCCCTGGCCTGGGCCCCAACCAAGCGCGCGCCCTGACGGTGATCGACACTGCAATTGCTGCAGCCATGGTGCTGCAGGCAGAGGATACAGGGTCTCTGCTGAGGTTTGTGCAGACCTCCCCCAACTGGGTGGACCTGGAGGAGGGGGCGCAGGTGGGTGCTGCACCTGATGTAGGGTTTAATGGATTTAGGGTTTTAGGGAACCCGGACAATACGAATATACGATTGGCCTTATTGTAAACCCTAAACAAGTAAACCTTAATATGGTAAACCTCCTTAAGTAAACAATTAAAGTAACAACATTGGTGTGTTGTTCCACTGTTTTGGATTAGTAACAGTAGAATCAACCGTAGCGGTGTTCTTTCTATGCGATATCAAGATTGAGTGCTTGCTGTGCTGTGGGCCTGGGGTGTTGGTCCTCGGTTGCACCTATTGGTTGTGGTATTGATACTGGCTTTCGTCATGTGTGGGTCGTGGAGGGGGAGAGTGGGGGGTGGTAGGGTGGGTCTTACAGGTGGCTGGGCCAATGATATTTTGTTCAGACTCTGCGTGTGCTGACCCTGCTGTTTTGTCATGCTGACCCTGCTGTGCTGGTATGCTGCCGTCACCATTACCCGATGCACCGTCACACGCTCTTCATGTGCGACTGTGCCGCTGTACGGGTGTACTGCTGTACCGCAGATCATGGGAGGTGTGGGTGCGTACGCTGAGCTGGCAGCGTTGTACAAGTACCATGGGCGGCACGCGGACGGCTTGGACCTTTTGTACCGCCTGTCACAGGTGAGCGTACCGCGGGCCGCAGTTGATTGTACTGCCTGCAACTGGCGGGGCAGTGCTGCCTGTGGTTGTGCTGCTCGCGAAGCTTCGCAAGCGGCACAAGCACAGGCAGCACTGCCCCTCCCGCCTGTAAGCCTGTTGCAGGTCCAAGCTTCTTTTGGGTGCTGCTTCAGCCGGGTGCATGGTTGTGGTTGGGGCGCATGGGCTGGGCATGCATGGGTGGTGCTGAATGTACAAATCACGGGGAACGTGTGAAGAGAAATCACTGTGGCAGCATCTGTGTCTCCGCTGCGCCATTGCTGTGGGTGCTGGTTCTATGCCAGTGTGCTGGGGAGCTACTGCCCCCGTGTGCCGCCTGGTGTATTGCCTCCATGCACTGCCTATTGTACTGCCATCATGTACTGCACTTGATGTACTGCCCCTCATGTACTGCCTGCTGTACCGCAGGAGCCGGGCAGCCTGGACCCACCTGCACGCGGTGCAGCAGCAGGTACGTGTCCACGCGTCGTGCGCATGGTATTGACACATGGTGTTGACACATGGTATCGACACATGGTATTGACATGCCCGGTTCACTTGTTGGAGTAGGTTTCCTGCGCGATGCTGGCCATGATGAGGGTTTAATTGTCAGGGTTGTTGCGTGCTCGGAGCCCCATATGGGATGAAGTCCCCTGCGCTGGATCTGTTCCACGACCTGCTCTTCCCCAAGTATACACACATCTTCCACGACCTGTTCTCTCCAAATCTAGCACCCTCTGGTGCATCCCAAACACCCCCAACACACACCAGCACCTCTGCATGTCCATGCGTTTCATGTCCACGTAACAGCCGCACAACCCGTGCCGGTCAGATGGCGTGGCTGTGTGTGCTTGCCCTGGGACACAACAGAGATACCTCTCTGCCCCCAACCCTACAACCTAAACCCTAAACCTTAAACCTTAAACCCTGAACCCTAAACCCCAAACCCTAAATCCTAAACCCTACATCCTAAACCCTGCACATCAAACCCTAAACCCTAAACCCTAAACCCCGCTGCAGATCTGCCAGGCCTGCCCGGCGTGTGGGCTGCTGTGCGCTACCTGGTGTCCCTCACCACAGAGCATGTGGCACTGATACAGAAGCACTCTGGCTGGGTGCTGAAGGCAGACCCTGAGGCCGGACTGCAGGTGGATCATTGCCACCACAATGCACAGCTGCTTGTTTAGGGTTTAGGGTTTGGGGTTTGGGGTTTAGGGTTTGGGGTTCAGGGTTCAAGGGTGCTGCAGGCCGACCCTGAGGCCGGGCTTTAGGTGGATCACTGTGGTCTCCATGCACAGCTGCTTTTCAGGGTTTAGGGTTTGGGGTTTGTCGCCACAGCTGCTTGTTTAGGGTTTAGGGTTCAGGGGTTAGGGTTTAGGATTTAGGTGCTTGTGGTGAGCTGGTGACATGTCTTTAAGTGCTGCTGTTGGGCTGTTTAGGGTTTAGGTATATGCAGTTTTGGTATCTTGTGCCGTGCGTGCACGAGCAGTCCTCTACCTGTGTGTATTAGAACAGGTGTTCGTGTGCCCTGGCCTTGGTGTACCAGTGCACTGGTCAGCGCCATGGTGCACCACCCACTGCCCTGGTGCTACCCTACAACCCTGAACCCTAAAGCCTACAACTCTAATTAGGACCCACAAAATAAAAACTTTACCCCCAACATGTGTGTGGTGTCTGCTGCAGGCGTTCCTCCAGATGTGCCCCCCACTGGACCCAGCTCTTGTGCTGGACATCTTGCACGCACACTCACCCTCCTACTGCGGCATGTGGGTGCTGCAGTGCTAGTGGCATCGAGTGTGATGAGTTCTGACATTCATATATGTCATATAATATAGTTGTATGCCTCGGGTACAGTATATACAGTTATATGGATAGTTATCTGCAGGGCTGCAGGGTGTTGCAGGGCAGTTTGTGTACACATATGGAGCTGTGCATGAAAGCTGATCGTAGCTGGTGTGGGTTGGATGAGCATCTCAGCCTATGCCACCTGCAGCATCACCTAGCACAACAGTGCTGGGCAGGCCGCAATTTCAGATGCGGTACATGCCACATGCGCTTTTAGGGTGAAGGGATTTCGAGGCCAAGGGCTCAGGGTTAGAAATTATAGGGTTTAGGGGATGGGGGGCAGGGATATGAGGCTTTAGGGGTTTGGGGGCAGGAACATGCTGTGGTACATTGCTGTTGCGGTACATGGCAAGGTCCATGTTGTACGCAGTACATCAACCAGCGCCAGGGGCGGGACATGAAGCGGTACAGTTTGTGCTGTGCGGTACATGATGGTACACATGCCGTACATGCAGTACATGCAGTACATGTGGTACATGCGGTACAGGTACCTGGAGGCAGCACTACAGATGGGTGTGGCACTACCACAGGAGTACCACTCAGAGCTGCTGCTCATCTACCTGCAGGTGTGGTGTGCGGTACAAAAAACGTGAGGTACAAAAAAGTCCAAAATTGTGTTGTATGGCATCGCATGTGTGAAGCCCCCCCCAGCACACCATTGTGTGTGTAATGCTGGGAATGAGGCACATGTGTGTGTGCTAGGCTGTGGCACAGATGTTACTTGTGCGCCCTTCCAGGCTCTCACAGCATCGCTGTGCTCCCTTGCTTGCACCACTGAGGTAACTGGGCCGCTGTACTGCTGTACCGCTGTACTGCTGTACCACTGTACCGCAGGAGATCCTCACGCGCGGCGGTGATGAGGGCGCCTCGTCAGACGGACGGTCTTACTCCTCGTACGCCTCGTCTGTCACCAGTCTGACCAGCGACAGCGACGCGGACATGGACGGGGTTCCTGGCGGGGCGTTGCCTGGGCTGGCAACGCTGGAGGCGGCTGAAGAGGCAACGGCCGCGGCGGCAGGGTCCCACATGGGGGCCTGTGGGGCAGGTGGCCTGAACAAGCAAGGGGGGGAGGGGGATCGGGGTGCAGGAGGGGAGGGAGAGGGGGAGGGGGAGGGGCCGAAGGTGGAGGGTGCAGGAGCGCATGGGGCGGCAGACGCAGCATGCAGCGCGAGAGGCCCCCATGTGCATGCGCACATGGTGAACGGGCACATGGCACAGTCACAGGGTGTGGGGGCCCGGCCCTTGGAGCCCTCCACCCCCACTGCAGCCGGCATGGCTGCCGCAGCCGCAGCAGCAACATTGAGCACCACAGGTGCCGGCACCACAGGTACCGGCCTCGCAATGCCCGGCATGACAGCGCCCGGCGCCACAGGAAATGCAGCAGCAGCAGCTGGTGCTGCAGCTGCTGCTACGTCGCCAGCTAGTGGCTGGACCCACGCCCCAGGCCCCACCTCCGCCCCATCCAAGTCCAAGGTTCAGGCTATGACCGTCCCGGGAGCCTCCCCCCCCACCCCTGCACTCACTGCCACCCCCGGCCGCCTTGCAGCCTCCACCGGGGTCATGAAGAAGAACCGGCGGCGGCGGCGGCGGGGGCGGGGGCAGCCGCACCGCGG
>QAXD01000167.1:224211-238769 GCA_004335575.1 Haematococcus sp. NG2 | reverse complement strand
GTGATCTGATATCGCACCTGCAGGATGTCAATGATGCCAAAGTACAGCACCACCTCTTCAGGGTACCCCCCCGCCACACTGGTGTTGGGCACGGCAGTGGCAGGCATGTTGACACCCAGCTGCACGTAGGAGCCGCCCAGCTGAAGGGCCAGCGCGTCAGCACTGCTCACCTCCTGTGCGCGCATGAAATGATTAAGTAGATAATAAGTGAGTAAGAAGTGATCAAGAAGTAAGTGAGAGATAAAGAAAGAGTACATAAGAAGTAAGTATAAGTAAGGAGGCAAGGTGAGGGGCCAGCGCGTCGGCGCTGCTCACCTCCTGCACATGCATTCACAATTGATTAAGAGGTGGTTAGAAAGTAGATAAGAAGTAGATAAGAATTGATTAAGAAGTAGACAAGAAGTAAGTATGTATGTAAAGATAAGAATTAGGTGAGAAGTGAGTGAGAAGTAGATGAGAGGTAAGTATAAGTAAGTAGACAAGTGGTAGGGCCAGCGCGTCAGCGCTGCTCACCTCCTGTGTGCACGTGGTAAGAAATCAAGAAGACATAACATTGAGGAGGTAAGAAGGAAGTAAGAAGTACTTACACAGATAAGAAGAAGATATGAGGTGATTAAGAAGTAAGTATAAGCAAGTAAGAAGCAAATCGGAAGTAACAAGTAACTAAGAAACAAGAAAGAAGTAAGTTCCAGGGGTGAATCAGTAAGAAAGCAGCAGATCAGGAGTAAGAAGCAAGAAGGAAGCGGGTAAGATTTGAGGAAGTCAAGACAATTGGTGGGGTCAACCGAGGAGGCAAGGCAAAGGCCCAGAGCTACGTCGTGTTCTTATTATTTCCCACAGGCCCAGAGCTCAACCCGGAACCCACCATCATGTTCCCCCCAGTGTAACGACCTTCATTCATTGTCAAGTGTGACACCCCTTCCCCAGAACCCACCATCATGGAGCGGCGTGCCATGGCTGCCTTGCCCCCTGCCCCCAGCCGGGTCCGGATGAGGGACAGCAGCGAATCCCTGCGGTTGCAATGACAATGATTACATTAGTTACCAAAGTAAGAACACGGCGTTTTTATACTTATATGGATGTTAAATTGTTAATACATGCTGGAGCCTGCGGCTGTGTATGTATACAAAAGGGTTTTGAACATGACGGCAGTCAGGGTTTTGAGGGGGTCAGGTAGCTAGGGTCTGGGGTCTGTAAAATCCTCAACCTTGAACCTTAAACCCTAAACCCTGAAGAGGTTCGTGGTTTTGGCTCTTGTTCAAGGCGCACAGTGAACAGACAGGCATGCCTGGGACCCGCAGTAGCAAAGCAGTACAAGCAGCACAACAGTGCAACGCGGTACAAGCAGTACAAGAGGCACATGAAGTACAAGCGGTACAGCTGCAGTACAGTGCGCGCAGTACGCGGTACGCACCGTGCGTCGTCTGGCAGTTTGAAGCGCGCCACTTTTTCACACAACCGCGGGAACTCCATGTTGTACTCGTGGTCGAGTGAGACCTCTGTGTGAGGTTGGGGCGGGAAAATGTGAGGAAGGTGTGTGTGTGTGTGGGGGGGGATGAGACCTCTGTGTGAGATTGAGGAGGGAAAGTGTGAGGAAGGTGTGTGTGTGTGTGTGTTTGGGGTGGGGGGGTTCAATGTTGATAAAATTGACAGAGTCACAACTGTCGCCGTGTCGCAATTGACCCCACCCCCATCTGCATAGCTGCATACCATGCACCCCACAAGGGCCCCACCTCTGCACCACCTGCAACCGCCTGCAACCACCTGCAAGAACCTGAAACCGCCTCTTAACAACCAAGAACCACACTTAACCAGTCGCGACCCACTGCACCACCTGTGACAACTTCAAATGACAATTTGAATTAACCAGCCCCAACCCACCTGAGTTATAATAATATTATTATCATTATTATTACATGTTATTTATGTTATCATTATCAACCCACCTGAGAAGTTCTGGGGCCGCAGCAGTTGCTTGTTCAGGACGCGCAGCTGTGCCAGGGAGGGCGACTTGCGCGGCTCACTCCCCTCCAGGCCCGTGACCGTGACGGTGGCGTCCGCGTGCCCTGGACCGTTCGTATGCCCTGGGCCATTCGTATTCCCTGGACCGTTCGCATGCCCTGGACCGTTCAGATGCCCTGGACCGTTCGCGTTCCCGGGCCCCAGCGCATGCACCACCAGATCGCCGCGGCCGCGGTAATGCACCCCCAGCAGCATGGAGTAGTCCATGATCTGGCGTTGGGAGTCGAACGGACCAGGGCTTAGGGTTCAGGATTAGGGTTGGGATTAGGGATTATGCTTCAGAGCCTAGGGATTAGGGCATAGGGCTCTCATGTGGCTGCCGTGTGTGGCTCCCATACGTGGCTTGTGGGTTTGCGCGGCATGGCAACTATGATTTTTAATATTGATCACATGGCATGTGTGCTGAGGGTATGAGGGTTCATTGTTAACACGAACAGCATCACCAGTGAAGTGTGGCATCTATGGGTGCATGTGGGTTTAGGGTTTAGGGTGTGACTCACGTGGCATGCCTCCAGCAGGGCTGTGTCCGCCTTGACTTGGTACAGTAGCCGGTCCAACCACCCCTCCTCCAGCCTGTGCAGCCATGCCACAAGAGTCATATCATAAATTCATACGGTAATCAATATTTTTTATCTGATGGCATCTACAAGACGCTGCATGTAGCTAACCCATCTGCGACCCATTGCGTGGCGGCGCAAAACACACACTTCTTGCGGTGAGGGATGTGGACGGGCCACATCCCCACCTCACGCCTGTGATGGCAACTGAACGGGCCACACCCCAGCACCCACCCACCCACATGCACCGTCCTTTCATCTCCCTCAACGAGCCTCAACGGCGGAAATGAACGGCCCACACCCCCGGTCCCAGCCCTGCAGTACCCCAAGGGAACTGAACGGCCCACATCCCCCGTCCCAGCCCTGCACTACCCCAAGGGAACTGAACGGGCCACACCCCCCGGTCCCAGCCCTGCACTACCCGAAGGGAGCTGAACGGGCCACCCACCTGAACGTGTAGTCCAGGTCCAGGTCCTTCAAGATGGCGTGGGGGTCGTCCTTCGACCCAGCACCCACTGTGCGTCCCAGACGCGAACCCTGGAAAGAAGAATTGGAGGGGGAAATGGCTGGGGAAATGGGAGAATCGTGGCTGAGAAAAATGGGAGGAACTGGTTTAAAGAATAGGGGATGAACTGGCCAGGAAAATGGGAGGAGTTGGTTTTGAAGAATCGGGGGAATGGCCAGGAATGAGAGGAGCCATTTTGGAGAATCGAAGGTAAAAGGCTGGGAACATGGGAGAAGCTGGGTTGAAGAACTGGGGGGGAATGGCTGGGAACATGGGAGAAGCTGGGTTGAAGCATTGAGGGCAAATGACCGGCAAAATGGGATAAGTTGGTTGAAAGCATTGGGTGGAATGACCGGAAAAATGGGGGAAGCTGCATTACAAAATCAAGGAAAAAAGGCTGGGGAAATGGGAGGGGTCGGCTCTCTAGCTCCTTCTGCCAGGCTCCGGCAAGCAGCTGGCATATCGTTTAGGGTTAAGGGTTTTGACACAACTACATGGGCCAGTGGCCCCGCTGTAAACCCTAAACCCCTAAACCCCCTAAACCCTAACCATAAACCATAAACCCTAAACCCTAAGCAGTGGCGCACACACCCCCACACACACCTTGAGGTCGTACTTGCGGTGCAACTGCACGCCCGTGTTGAATAAGTTGGCCATGACCACAAAGTGGGCCTGTGGACAGGTAGGTAGATAGTAACACCGGTAATAACAACAATAACACGGCGTTTCGCAGATGTTTCTGCGTGCCGAGGTAGGTACAGTACAGCAATACAGTACAGCAGTACAGCAGGGCAGCAAGACAGCAGCAGGCCTCCGATACAGCAAGAAAGTACAGCACTACAGCAGGCCAGTGGTAGAGATTGACAGAACAGCAGTACAGCAGGTCAGCGGTACAGCATGGCAGTACAGCACTACCGCAGTTCCCGCAGCACCCAAAGCATGCACATAAACCCCACAACATTCAACCCTGCAGCCCTGAGCCCTAAACATCCTGAAGCCAAACCCTAAAGGCAGACCCTAAAGCCAAACCCTAACGCTAACTCGAAAGCTAACCACTAAAGCAATATCCTAAAGCCAAATACTAAAGAAAAACCCTAAAGTTGCCCTAAACCCTAAACCTGCCCTAAATCCTACAGCTGCCCTAAACCCTTTACATCAACCCTAAACCTAAACCCTACAGCTTGCACCCCCTGCACCCACATGGCGCCCAGACGCGGTGGTGATGCGGTGCAGGCCGTAGAACTTGGTGAGGAGGGTGTGGGGGTGTGAGGACATGTGGCGATAGTACGCCGGCAGCATGCCGAACAGCAGCGACGCCTCCCTGCGAGCGTGTGAGCATGTGATAATGTCATTAATGTGATATAATAGAGTGAGAGCGTGTGTGAGAATGTGTGAGGGCGTGTGAGAGCGTGTAAGCTTGACCTTGGGCGAATCGCAACACCCTGGGTGACGGGAATCACTGCACCAACAACCAACCAACCAACCAACCAACCAACCAACCAACCAACCAACCAACCAACCAACCAACCAACCAACAAAGAAAGAAACAACCAACCAACCAACCAACCAACCAAACAAACAAACGAGGCTGCGCCCTCTAAAAGGCATGATAAAGTAATGGAGGCCGCGGAAAACCATTAGATTTTCCCAGGAGGCACCGCGGGCCCTCACCAGGTGGTGGTAACATCACACAAGTCACAATGCAAGTCAAGTCTTGGATCACAACTCAAGTCAACAAGTCACAATTCAAGTCAATTCAAGTCAATTCAAGTAAAGTAAGTCTGTGACCACCCACCCCTTCTTCAGCGTCATTGGTTGATGGTTATTAGCAGTCAAATCAAGTCAAGTACGTCTTTGATAACCCACCCCTTCTTCAGCGTCTTGACAAAGAAGCGGTCATCATCTGACAGGAAGAACACAGCGCCTGACTTGCCAGGGCTGCGTGTGAGTAATAATAATAACAGGGTGTTACACAGTTGTTTCTGCATGCCGGAGCTTCTGCATGCAGGGCTGCGTGTAAATAATAATAACACGGTGTTTCACAGATTTCCCTGCATGCAGGGCTGCGTGTGGTGCAGCATGGCACAGCACCTCAGACATCGTCTAGCGATAGGGTATCATCGACGTGAATCATCAGTACCATAGATACTCATTTAATCACAATTATCCCGCAGGATGATCCCACAGGGTATCTTATATCAACAATACACAATCCTATAACGGTGTACTAATATACAATATCCAGCAAGCAGCTGAGCGCTGTGATGTGTCATACATGACCTCACTGGCTCACTACGTAGACAGCAACAGAGGGCACATGGGCCGAGCCAGGGTCGGACACTATTCACATGCACCACAACCCTTACCTTCACCTCGCTAGCCCAGCCTAAACCCTGGCCCAACCTAAACCCTCGCCTGACCTAAGCCCTCGCCCAACCTAAATTCTAGCCCAACCTGAACCCTAGCTGAGCCTAAACCCTAGCCCAACCTAAACTCTGGCCCAGCCTAAACCAGCCCAACCTAAACCCTAGCCCAAACCCAAACCCTAGCCCAACCCAAACCCTAGCCCAGCCAAAACCCTAGCCTAACCTAAACCCTAGCCCAGCCAAAACCCCTAAACCCTAAACCCTAAACCCTAGCCCACCCTAAACCCTGCAGTGTGACCTCACTCACGTGTTGAGCAGCCGCAGTGCCGCATTAGAACACAAGGACAACATGTAGTCACCCGCGTCCACCCCGAACAGCTCCCGCAGCTTCCTGCGGGCACGTGTTTGACCAGGTTTGACCGGAGTTTTGACCAGTTTGACCGGTTGGAGCAGTTTGACCAAGGTTTGATCAGGTTTGACCAGCGTTTGACCAGTTTAAACAGTTTTGACCAGAATTGAGACCAGTTTAATCGGCTTAAGCAGTTATGGCCAGGGTTTGACCAGGGTTTGATCTAGAGCTTGGCCATATGTTTGGATGGCTACAGTTCAGGCAGCTAATGACTGTCAGGCTCCGGCATGCAGAAACATCTGTGAAACGCCGTGTTATTATTAGCTCAGACGGCTGCACCACTCACTTCAGTGTGGCCATGGTCTACACAGGGCACCAGCACCTGGTCAAACCCCATGCGTGTGCGCCCTGCACCCGCTTTGACCAGGTCAAGTCGAGTCAACCGCCCGCCCTGCCATGTTTGACCGGGTCAAACGCCCGCCGCACCTGAACGCCATGGGCGCGTAGTCCTTCCACAGGAATTCCTCTGTCGCGTGTACTGGTGTCATCTCACTGCCCTCACGGGGAAAGAACTGCTTGACCTGCGGTACAAGCCAGCGGTACATGTTGGTTTCTGCCAACCGCCAAGGACAGTACAGCAGTACAGAGGAGCAGCAGTACACATGAACAGCAGTACAGGGAGCAGCAGTACAAGAGATCAGCAGTAGGCAAGCAGCAAGCATCACACTTACACCAACAGCCAGGCGGCAGCCTGGTGACATGCAAGCCGGACACCGCTGGTCAAACACCGGTCAAACACGGGTCAAACACCAGTCAAACTCGGTCAAACGCACCTTGAGCCCGAAGTCATCGTCTCCCAGCTCCTTGGGTGTGGCCTCAGGTGTGATGCGGGACAAACTGTACCGGATGCCCAGCTGTACAGGCGGTACAAGGCAGCACAAGTAAGTACAGGCAGTACAGAGCGGCGTCAGTACAGGCAGTACAGAGCAGCACGTCAGTAGAGACAGTGAAGAGCATGGAATTCAGTGGAGGCAGTGCAGAACAGTACAGAGCGGTGCGAGTCAGTGCAGAACAGTACAGAGCGGCCCAAATCAGAACAGGCAGCGCACATCAGTACGGATCAGTGTAGGGCAGTACAAGGGTAGTACAATGATGATGAAGGAGAGGCACAGTCTGCCAAAGAGCACTACTGCAACCACCCCGCTCCCTCTGATACCAACACAGGCTGGGCTCAGGGTTTAGGGCTCAGGGTTTGGGGCTCAGGGCGCAGGGTTACCTGCAGGGTCAGGACCAGCTTATAGCTACAAGTTCAGGGTGCAGGTTCAGCTCACCTGCAGGTTCAACATTAGCTCATAGCTGCTGTGGCCCTTAAAGATGGCCTCGCCCATCCGTTTATCTGCCCCCGGGCTGTTCGGCTGCCCCTGACCCCCCCCTGCCTTCCGCAACAGCCGCGAGATGGCAGTGCCAGGCCTGCGTGTCAGGCGGTTGGTTGTTGGTTGGTTGGTGGTCGGTTGGTTGGTTGGTTGGTTGGGTTGGTTGGGTTAAAAAGTTGTCTTGGGTGATTGAGGGCTATGAGGGTCTGACATGGTCCTCATATGGCCTCACATCATTCATATGGCCTGACCACATTTTGTACTGCTTGCACGCTGTGCCGTCCACACACCATACTGCCCGCATATGGTACTGCACATATGGCGTCCTGCTCACACACCGTACTGCCCACACTCCGTACTGCCCGCTTATGGTACTGCACATATGGCATAATGCCCACACACCGTACTGCCCGCATGCTGTACTGCCCACATGCTGTACTGTGCCCGTGCTGGTACCGCACCCACCTGTTGCGTGAGAGGGCCGCCAAGATGGTGTCTGCCTCCTCCCTCCCAATCGCCCACTCACGCGTCACACGCCCGTGCTTGTACACCTGAGGCAACATAATACAGATAGGCAAATCAAAGATAGGCAAGCTCGGCAAGAGATAGGCAAGGTAGGCAAAGCATCGTAGATAGGCCAGGAGATGTGGATGATACTCGCATGTCAACAGCATGTGCACATGCACTTGGATGGGTCCGCATGTGGGTCCGCATGGGCATGCATAAGGTCCGCATGAGCATACATGGGTCCACATGAGCATGCATCGGCATGCATGGTCCGCATGGGCATGCACGGGTCCGCATGGGCATGCACGGGTCCGCATGGTTCCGAATGAGCATGCATGAGCATGCATGCATGGATCAACACTCACCCGGACACACGCCGTACCGCTGGCCCCGCCTGTACTGCCCCCTAGTGCCTGTACAGGCGGTACAGCCACCACACCGTCTCCACCGTCTGCTGCGGTTGGTCCGTTCTTGTCGGTTGGAGTGCCTTGCACTGCTGCAGGGCTGGCGGTTGGTGGGGACCCAACCGAACCAACCGCCCCAACCGACCCAACCACCCCGCCACTCAGCTGTGATTTGAGCGACCCGCGCTGATCCTCGCTGCACAGCGCCATGCCAGTGAAGCTGCCGCTGGTCAGACTGACCGCGCCGCGGGTCTGACCAGGGGAGGGCGAGTCTGGCAGGGTGCGGGAGGACCCGCGGCGCAGCAGTGTAGCGCCGACCGCGGCAGGCGAGCCGTCTGTGAGGTCAGTTAGAAGGCAGTACAGTGGCAGTGTGTGCAGCGGTACAAAGCTGTACAGTGGGCACATGTGCAGCGGTACAAAGACGTACACAGCGGTACAGTGGGCGTACAGAAGTGATTTGTGTTGTGCTCGCAGGTGTTCAGTTTGACACTTGCGTGATGAATAGGGGAAAAGAAATGTGAAGGATGTGGTTCCCAGAGCCTGTGAGGCAAGCTTATCATAAGGCACACAATACACACGCGCTCCAAACAACCGCCAGCCTTTCAACCGTGTACCCATTCCACGATTTTCACCATGTACACATACACCCTCTCGAGGCTCAGCCCCAGGGCTCTTTCTCTTTTCTCACACACCTGGCCCATGCACTGGTGGCGGCCTATACAAGCACACGCCATGCCGCTTGCCGCGTGACCACTGCGCGTCGTACAACGACCCGTCTGGCAGCTGCAGTACACCCACGCCGTCAGGCCGGCCCTCCTGGATCCAAGAAGAGTGATGTGCATGGTGCAAAGAGTGATGTGTTTGGCAAGAGTGATACACGTGGGAAGAGTGGTGCACATGGGAAGACTGGTGCAGTTGAAAAGGATGATGTGTGTGGGAAGAGACCAAAGAGTAATGTGTATGGAATGAGCGGTGCATTTGGGAAGAGTGATGCGTGTGGGAAGAGTGAGATGTGTGGGAAGCCGTGCAGTACGAGTGAGAGGGGTGGGAAGCCTTACAGTAGCAGCAGTACAACCGCGATACAGTACAGCCATGCAGTACAGCTGTATGGCGGTACAAGTGCGCAGTAGCAGCGGTATAATTGCGCAGTAGCAGCGGTACAAGTGTGCAGCAGTACGCCCACCTTCCACTGCCCGTCGTACCGCTCCCCACTGGCCCACACAAAGGAGCCGGCGCCGTTGAACGCCCCGCCCCGCCACTCGCCATCGTACTCGTCGCCGGACGCAAACACGTAGCTGCACAAATGTTTGGGGTAATGTGTGTGGGCAGGGGCAGGGGCGGTATTGTGCGCGCGTGTTTTTGTTCATGTGCGTGTGTGCGTGGTGCGTGGGAGGGGGAAGGGCACGAAAACATGTAGCTGCATGGCGATGGGAGTCACCAGTTGCGTAAGGCTCTGGGGCTAAGCTGTGAAGGGCAGAGAATTGGGCGACATGGCCAGTGCATGAAATATGTGCGTGAAGGGTTGCACACATGATGTTAACATTGTTTCATGGTGATGGTGTTATGGTGTTGATAGTGGCACCGGCCCCAACCCAGCTGGCCATGCACATCTGCCCCTGGCTCCCCAACCAATCTTTTGCCAGCGGTTTAGCATGCCTGCCAACCAACTGACCAACCAACTGACCAACCAACTGACCAACGGAAACACCAGCAGAAAGGCAACCGAACCAACCGCTGCAGCGGTACACGTACCGCCCGGGGCCGTCCTGCTTGCCGCCACGCCACAGACCCTCATACGTGTCCCCATTTGAGAACACCTGCTTGCCAAGCCCATGCTTCTTGTTGGCCTGCCACCCTCCCTGTGATGTGTGACGCATAGCAGGGGGCTTAATAATAATAACAACACGGCGTTCCACAAATGTTTCTGCAGGGGGCTTAAGAGTGTGTGGAATGTTCAGAGCGACCGAGCTGACACAGGAGTTGACCTGTCCAATCATTAACTTCATTGCATTTAAATGGCTAATCCAGTACTAGCAGGTTATCTGCAAGCAGCACTGCAAGTAATAAGTATCGCATGCAGGCCAGATGCAGGCGAAGTGCGTCCAGGCCAAATGGTGTTCTCTGAGACTTTAGGCTATCGCATGCAGGCCATATGCAGGCAAACAGGTCGCTCTCTCGTACACTGCCCCCAAACCATGTACTGCACCAGAATGTGTACTGCCCCTCACTCTCTCTCACCTGGTAGCGTGAACCGTTGGGTGCCGTGAGCGTGCCCGTGACATGCATCCTGCCCTCTTTCCACTCCCCCGTGTATGTGACGCCACTCTTCCACACACATTTGCCACACCCGTGCTTGCGTCCCGCCTGTGAGAATGGCGTGGCAGGAGCTGATGGATGGGGCCCATGCACACTAGAGCATGCAGGGCACATGCGAGCGCCATGCATGTGTGCACCATGCATAATGTGCGCACCATGCAAGCCCATGCACATGCATGCCGGACCATGCAAGGGCCCCGCACGCACCTTCCATGAGCCCTCGTACCAGCCCCCATCTTTCCATGTGTACCGCCCCTCGCCATTGGGCTGCGTCGCAGGCGGTGACAGGTCAGCGGTGAGTGCTCAAAAGGCTTTGCGTGCCAAGTGGAAAGGCCCAGCGCCTTTTACTGCAAGAGAGGCTTCCGTTGGCTGCAGCAACTGCGAGTTTGCGTCAAGTCTGGGATGCGCTGAGGCTGGCAGGGTGTGCGGGTGGCAGTATGAGGACAGCGGGGCATGTGCTGCACTGCGTAGGAAACACGCACATAGGTGTTGTGCCACATTCCCGAGTACGTGTCCCCGTTGGCGAACTGCTTGGTCCGAACATCTGCGCCCTGACCAGGAGAACCCGGAAGATGGTGGCTGGGAGACGACGGCCCAGGTGAAAGCAGGCCCGTCAGGCTGTTGCGCCTGAGATTGGGGATTGAGAAGCTCATCGTGATGCTTTGCTCACCAACATTTCAGCAAGAGGCAGGCATCAATGAATACTATCGTATTGAATCTATTTAGCAAGTGCCATCGGTGCTGTGAAGTGCACTGTTTCGTTACCCACCCAACGAACACGTGCTCCTCTCCGTTCTTGGCGTTGAGCCCGCTTAGTTGCCGGCTGCAGGATGGCAGGAATAAGCTGGGAGTGCTGGCAGAGGCCAGCAGTGGTGATCGATGCAGGCAGTGGGCTGACCAAACTTGGATTCGCAGGGAACGCGCAGGTGACGGGAATTGCTGGGACTCTAGGCACCCAGTTCTTCATCTGGACCCCACCGTGCGTGGGTCCAAATCAACAGCTGGACTTCTCATGCCCTTTTGCTGCGCAGCCGACCTACACCATTCCGACCGTGCTGGCTACGAAGGAATGCGATCTCAAGCTTGGCAGCGGGGTGCGGTCGGGGACAGCTGGCTTGGACCTAGAGTGTTGGGTGGGCGACGATGCCCTCAACAATGCAGCCACATGCACGCTCACCTACCCTGTGCGCCAAGGCCTGGTGGGTTGAGCTGATGCTCTCTTGCCTGCCTGCTTCACACATGCGCGCATGCATCTCTGCACAGAGCGCCATGCGCTGTGCATGCTTGGCCCTGCCATGCTTCGGCACGTCATGCTTCGGCATGTCATGCTGTGCAGACCACTGTCATGTCCCTCACCTCAACCTGTGTATGTGCTGGCATTTGCACACGCCCTTAATACAAACTGTATCAAACCGTCCCATGGGCTCTAAGGGTTATTTTGCAACCTGGTGGCATGCAATGGGGCCTGCATGTGAGGCTTGATAACGGACAAGAACCATGATGCAGGTTGTGTGTGTGGTCTTCATGGCAGTCTCAGGGCCATTGGGTGGCAGCCGAGCTCTGGCACGCAGCATCAGTAACACTCCGTGTGATCAGCACCATTACTCCATCACCAGCGTCACACTTATGACCCTTACTATGATCATCATCATGCGTTATCATCACCGTGGATTGTCTCATCTGCTGTGCTACAGGTGGAAAGCTGGGATTCCATGGAACGGCTCTACCAGCAGCTCATCTACCAGTGAGTTGAGGGATGGATAGAGTCGACAGCTGATGGGACACGCTGCAACAAGTGGGGGGAGCTGAAGGGCTAGTTGTACTGCTCTGTACTGTGCTGACCTGTACTGCTTTGTAATGCCCTGTACTGCCCGCAGGTACCTGCGTGTGGAGCCTGAGGATCACATCTTCTCACTCACTGAGCCGCCATGCAACCCGCCTGAGGCGCGGGAAGCATTAGCTGAGGTGTGTGAGAGCAGTTAGGCAAGGGGGTTTGGAGCTTGAAGAGGCAATGCGTGCAGCATGATGTGTGTATTTTGTATGTACAGGGGGCATTATGGTCCACAGTTCACGGCAGAAATGTGCGTAGTTGGGGTTTTTGATACAGGGCAGAGATGTGCACCTTGAGAAGTCAGCGTTTAGGGCAGAGATGTTAGGACTGAGGGTCAGGGTGTAGGGTCTAGGGCTCACATAAGTTGTACAGGCATCAGCTGTACTGGCTGAGTGGCTTCCACTGGCAGCCAGTAAAACCGTAAACCCTCCCTGCCAGCATAACCCTGAACCCTCCTTGCCAGTTAAACCCTAAACTCTCTCTGCCATTTAAACCCTAAACCCTCCTTGCCAGTTAAACCCTAAACTCTCTCTGCCAGTTAAACCCTAAACCCTCCTTGCCAGTTAAACCCTAAACTCTCTCTGCCAGTTAAACCCTAAACCCTCCCTGCCATGTAAACCCTAAACCCTGCCTGTCCCACCTGCAGGTCATGTTTGAGACGTTTGGCGTGGCAGGGCTGCATGTGGGGGTCCAGTCAGTGCTAGCCCTGTACGCTGCCACCAGCGTGCATGGGGGGGCTGGGGAGGGCGCCGGCAGAAGCGCGGTACAGGCGGTACAAGCAGTACAGTCTGGCAGCAGCGTGCACGGCAGTACAGCAGCAGCAGTACAGCCTGGCAGCGGCGTCGCAGCGCAGCCCCGCGGCTCATCAGGCGGTACGGTGTCAGGCAGTACGGTTCTGGGCGGTACAGGCGGTACGGTTCTGGGCGGTACCGGTCCAGGCAGTACGGCCCTCACGGGGGTGGTGGTGGATGTGGGGGAAGGCACTACGAGTGTGGTGCCGGTCGTGGATGGGTATGTGGTGCGGGCGGGGGTGCGGTCGATGCCGGTTGGAGGGAGGGACGTGACGAGCGCTGTACTGTCAGCACTGAGGTGGGTTGCCATGCGTTATTATTTGTGGTGTCTGGGCTTTTGGGGGTCTTTTTTGTGTGGGGATCTGCAGGGTTGGGCTCTTGGGCGTCTGCTTATTGTGTGGGGGTCGGGTGCGGAGAGCAGTGCTGGTGGGTGGGGATGTGGGTGGGTGGGTGAGTGGGTGACCTGGGTGTGTTTGCCTTTGTTTCGATGTGCGTGCCTCTGTGCGTACCATATGTCCTGTTTCACGCCATGGTGCAGAGTGGCGCATGTGAAGCGCCATGCGAAGCACTGGCACATGCACCATGCAGCTATGCAACCATGCAACCCCATGCAACCCCATGTAAGCTGTGTACCCCATGCAACCCCATGTGCACTGTGCAACCCCATGTGCACCATGTGCCCCATGCAACCCCATGCGCATGCAGAGAGCGGGGCATGCGCCATGCAACCATGCAGCCCCATGTGCACCATGCAACACCATGCGCCATGCAACCATGCAACCCCATGCGTGCCCATGCAACCCCTTGTGCCCCATGCAACCCCATGCGCATGCAGGGAGCGGGGCGCGGGTGTGCCACATGCGCATGCAACCATGCAGCCCCATGCAGCCCCGTGCCCCATGTGCCCCAATGCAACCCCATGGAGCGCATGCAACCATGCAGCCCCATGTGCCCCATGCAGCCCCATGCAACCCCATGCGCATGCAGGGAGCGGGGCGCGGGTGTGCCCCCTGAGCAAGCGCTGGCGGTGGCGCGGGGGGCGAAGGAGGCACACGCGTATGTGTGCGCGGGTGACCTTGGGCGCGAGGCAGCGAGGTGGGTACTTTTGCAATAGTTTTGTGAGATACTATAGCCTAGTTAGGACATATGAATATGAACACAGGGCTCAACAGGACTAACTAGGACTCAATCATGTGCGGGTGACCTGGGGCGCGAGGCGGCACGGTGGGTACTTTTGCAATAGCCTAATTAGGAGTAGATATACGGTGGTACTTTTACAATACTGTAGCCTCAATACGACTAGATACGGTATGAATAGGACTAAATAGGACTAGATAGGACCAGTATAACAACGTGATGCTGGAAAACATGTGTGATTGTGCGCACGAGCGCAGGTGGTCAGCAGAGCCGGTCAAGTACTGGCGGGAGGTAGTGGTCCATGACCCACGTGCAGGCAACAAGGTGGGGCTAATAATAATTATAATATTATCATTAATAATAATAATAATAATAATAATAATAATAATAATAATAATAA
>QAXD01000167.1:212512-223455 GCA_004335575.1 Haematococcus sp. NG2 | reverse complement strand
ATAATAATAATAATAATAATAATAATAATAATAATAATAATAATAATAACACAGCGTAATGATCATAACACAAGGTGGGGCTGGGTGTTTTATAAAGCTGCAAGCTGCATTGCCTAGACTCTAATTAGGGTTTAGGCATGACAGCTTGTAGGGCTTTGGGGTTTGGGGTTCATGAGGTCAGGTTCATGCTAACCTTGGTGGTTAGTGCTTAGGGTTCATGATAATAATGCAGGGGAGGGTGCCTTACACTTCGTCCCATCCTCAAACCACACTTTCTCACACCTCCTCATATCTGTTTCATAGCAAACTTCATCAAGCTTTCTGGCTCTTCCTCATACTGTCTTTTTCTTCCTCACGCACTTTCTTGCTCATCCTCAAACAATTTCTGGCTCTTCCTCCTTCCTCACACTTCCTTGCTCGCCCTCACACTTTCTCATACCTTTCTCATACCTGTGTGACCCTTCCCGTGCCTGACACGCAGGAGATCCGTGTGGCTGTGGGGCCTGAGCGCTACACTGCCCCTGAGCTCTTCTTCAGCCCCCCCTCCCCCTCGTCCCCTGCCCCCCTGTCTGCAGCAGCCGCTGCCGCCCCCTGTCTGCAGCAGCCGCTGCCGCGTGTACACCACTGCACCAGGTAATAATAATAATAATAATAATAATAATAATAATAATAATAACAACAATGATAATAATAACAATAATAATCATAATAATTACACGGCGTTTCACATATGTTTACATTGCACCAGGTGGGTGGTCAGAAGGGGCGGGTGTGTCACAATGCAGTTGTGCTAGGTTTAGAGGTTTGACTGTCTGTGAAACGCCTTGTTGTTATTGTTCTTATCAGAGGTTTGACGGTGGTGGCAGTAGCTGGCGTTGTCAGGGTTGTGAGGCACAGTAAAGGTTAACAGTCAGTGTTTTGACGCCGCCACATCGGGATGGCCCCTTGACCAGAAGGTTTAGGGTTTAGGGTAGACACAAAACCTCAAAATGCAATTAATCTCAAAGAGCAGTTTTGTGCAGCACCGCTGTCCGTTTTGTTCCAACTGTGTGCTGCACCACTCTTTCCACGCCTGCTCAAACCTGCACAGCTCGCACCATAACTCTGTGCACCGCTCTTTCACTAATCGTATTCGTCTTCTCGTACTAGGGTCTGTGTATCACTCTCCTTCTCTCACCCTAACATTTCTTTGCATCCGTCTCCTCCTCTCACCTGCAGCTGGTGGACAGCGTGGTGCGTGGCTGCCCCATTGACGCGCGGCGTGCGTTGTACGGCCATGTCGTACTGGCGGGCGGTACGTACTGCCGATGCAGTACAACTGTGCTGCCGTTGCTGGTGTAATGTCAAGGCAATGCATGTACTGCTGCCGTTGTGCTGTTGACTGAGTTTGCGTACTGCTGCTGATGTTGCTGCTGTACTGCACTTATGCAGTGCTGCTGCCAAACATGAAACATCAGATGCAGTGCAAAGTCACTGCTGCTGTTGCATTGAAAATGCAGCAGCAGCACCTGGTTCACGGCGCAGGGTGTTTGTAGTGCTGCTGTTCTGTAGCGTCTGGGTTGGTGCTGATGCTGTGTGAGGAAGTATGGGCACTGTTGCGCTTCAGCCTGTGCGTTGTAGTGCTTGGACCTAAGCACTGGAACTCGAGGCGGCGTTGCCGCCTGCTGAACCATGACCTGAGGGCGTAGACCCTGAACGCTAAACCTCAAACCAAAAACCTTGAATCCCAAACCCTAAACCTTGAATCCCAAATCCTAAACCCCTAAACCTCAAACCCTCAAACCCTGCCTAAACCCGCAAACCCTGCCTAAACCCTCAACCCCCAACCGCAGGCACCACCGCTACACGCAGCTTTGGTCGGCGGTTGCAAGCAGAACTCACCACCCTGGTCAATGCGCGACTGCCTGCAGGGTCCAAGGTGGGGCGGCTGCACTGCTGTACTGCTTTGTACCGCTTTGTGTGGCTCAGTTCTGTACTGCAGTGCTTTGGATTTGCACAAGGCTGTACTGCTGCGCATCGTCCTGCCGCCCTGAGTTACACTGACATACTACTTGTACCGCTCCACTGGTTTGTGTACTGTTGTGACTTGTACTGTTGTGCCTCATTCTGCTGCATGTTAAAGTATCACCTGCGAGTATGCTAAACCCTGACAACCTCCGCACCGTGTTATTATCAAGTTTCACCTTCACATTAGTAAATCATGTTGTTATCAAAATCAACCTGCACACCCCCCTGCAGCCCATCGAGTTGAAGTATCACCTGCTGTTACAATAAACCCTAACAACCTGCATCTGTGAAACACTGTTATTATTGTTAACAATAATAATAGCGCTGCTTTATTATTGTTTTTTCTGTATCCTGCCCACCCCCCTGCAGCCCATCGAGGTGGCGGTGCTGAGTGCGGGCCGGCGCAACGCGTGCCACACTGCATGGCTGGGGGGCTCTCTCCTCATGGCCCAGTGTGCTGCTCTGGGCTCAGCTGCCACCGCCCCTTCCTCCACTTTCCCAACTTCTTCTGTTCCAACCTCCTCTTCCCTCATTTCACCACTCTCCTCTCAAGCCCCCACCTCCTCCTCTGCTGCTGGGGACTCAGCTCAACTCGTGGACTCAGCTCAACTCGGCAACTCAGCCACCTGCCGCTGGGGTGCACGTGGTCAAACGTCAGCCAGTCAACTCGGTCAAACGTCAGCCAGTCAACGCGGTCAAACGGCGGCCGGTCAGCCAGGCCCTCACACGTATTTCGTGACCAGCCGTGAGGAGTACATGGAGCGGGGCCCAAGTGCTGTGAGGGACAATGTGGTGTTCCTGGGGCTGTGATCAACTCCATGACGTGCTGGGGCTGTGATGGACACCATGACATGCTGGGTCTGTGAGCACCACAATAACCCATTCACCCATAGAATGAGTGAAGGTCGTTACCTGGAGGGAAAGGGAGGGCTGTGAGCCACAATAATGACCCGTGCAAGGACCCACTGATGCATGTGTGACCCAATGACTCGTGCGTGCGTGACCCAATGGTGTAGGGAACAAAAGGTCCAGGGTTCAGAGTCTGTGTTTGGGTATTGCGATTTGTGCGACAGTTGTGCGACAGTTGTGCCTTCAAAAGTATTCTCTTGCATGGGACGGTGACCGTGTGAGAGAGGTTCAAGAGCCATGCAGTCCTCAATGCATGCATGGCGTGCTCCCTTTGGGCTGTCACAGATGGACCTGGCAGTACAGCTGAGCTGCACAGGCAGTACACAACAGCACCCCTACTCAGCACCACTGGAACAGGAAACAGGCTGATGGCATACTGGAGGATCGACACTCTGCGCGCAGCTGGCTCGCATTTGGCGAGTCACTCTCACGTTCAGACATTACACCATGCCAATTTGCGCGCTGATGGGCAGCGTAATGCAATATTTGCATGCCATGAAACTTCTTCGCTAGTGTTCACCAAGTACACGCTCGAAACACCGCTGTGCGCCTGCCCCTCCTGTCATTGCTGCAAAAGCTTCGAAGGTCATCGGCGGGGGGCATTTATAGTTGCGTTAATTTGATCGCTGCATGCTGGGAATGAATCCCAGACAAAGCCCTAGTGACGAATGCGCCGTCTCCTCAACAATACATCAATGCAGGCATTGCTATTATAAGTGGGCGCTCTCAGGCGGCCTGGCACAGCCAGGTGAGCTGCAGACGCAGCACCAACAAACCCATAACAGCCTGCATGACTGTCCCCACATGGCATAACGCATGGCATATGGCGCATGACGTGCAGCGCTCATGACCCCACACTCATGCCCCATGAGCCGCGCCCCTCAACCTGCATGCGTCCCTCCACGCCCACATGTGCCATGCGCAGGCTCTGGTGCTGGGCACTCCTCTGTACCCATGGAGGCGCACGTAGAGAAGGTGCAGGTGCAGATTGATGAGGTGGAGAAAGAGATTGAGCGCATCCAGGATCTCTCTCCGGGGCACGAAGACCGTGATCAGCTGCCCGGGCTCCAAGTGCAACTGAGTGCGCACCTGCAAGAGAAGAATCTCCTGCAGCAAACGCAAGGTGCGACGCCGCCCTCGGTGGCATGCATGCGTTGTGAATCGCGCTGCTTGTCAGCCTTACCTGCTGCCGCCTACAAACTGTGATTGGGGTCAGTGATTGCCGCAGCTCCATCACCTTGCACCCTGCATTTGCCGGCCTTCGGACACCACACCCAGCCAAACCGCACCCTGATTGCGTTCTTGCGCCATTGCTGGGGCAAACTATTGTTGGTCACCCCTGTATGCTGTGTGTGCCACCAAGTGCGTTGGGGAGTGAGATACAGATGCCCGCATGCAGCTCGCCTGTATGCATGCTGTTTTAATGTTGTTTCAATGCAGAATGCAAATGCAAATGCAAATGCACAGTTTTGATGTTGTTTCAATGCAAAATGGGGTTGCACGCCTCACATCTTGTGCCCGCTCCACCGCCTTGTGTCTGCAGCCATCGAGCTGCTAGTAAGGCAGCAGATCGCGGCGACCCAGAGCATGGCAACGGCGCAGCAGAAGGAGCTCAAGGGGTTGTGCCGTGACGTGCGGGCGTTGGGGCGATCACTCCAAACTTGGGTGGGCGGGCGCATGACACGTTCAATGGCCTGTTCTTTGTTGCTTGGCGGTGCGGGAGGGACCCACTCCTCCCTTTCCCTCCAGTGTGACGACTTTCATTCATTGAATGGCTGGGCGTCATCCATCCAGCTTGCAACTGTATGAGTTTGTGCCAGCTGACTGCACTGCGTCACATGATAACGGCACGCTGCACCTGATGCTTGCATTTGCAGGTGATGCGCCGAACCTTCCCAGCAAAGCCGATCACCTGCTCCAGCGGCTCGAGCGCAGAAAATGCCATGGCTGCCTACAATCCGGCTGGTCTGACCGACCAGGCAGCCGCACTGTGCAACGTGTCAGGGCGGGTGAGTGTAGGCCCAGCATGGCAGTGCCACGAACGTAGTCATGAATGAATGAAGGTTGTTACACTGGAGGGGAAGGGAGGGTCATGAAACCGCCCCTTTGGGCTGGGCTGAGCTGGTGTGCATGCACTGCCGTGCCCGACGGCCCGATTTTGACCCTTCCCCCTGCTGTGGGGTGCATTGGGACTTGGAACCCGCTAGTTAAGTCCAGGTGTTGAGATGCAAATGCGCTGCGGCCGCCCCGGCCAAAAAGCGGGCCAGCTTGGGACTCCGCCCAACGCTTGGGACTCCGCCCAAGCGGCCCAGCTTGGGACTCCCCACGCGCCTTCGCATGCCCGCTCACGAGCGCACACCAAGTGGCAGCACAGTGTGACAGTAGCGCTCATGCAGAACAAGCGATCATACATGTGCTCTAACCGAAGCCATCCGTGTGTGGACACTCACAGGTTTGGGATCGGCAAGACATCACGGTAGCCCACCTGTTCCAGCTGCGGTGGGGCGGTCACCTTTATGTGCTAGTGAGTACGGAGTTTCCGTGGGTCCGTGTTCTGTGTTGTTTCTATGTTGTATTCTGAGGATTGCAGGTGCGCTGGTGATTTGCCGTGAGTCGTGGGTGCGTGTACATGATGCTCACATCTCATGGCCATTGGCCGCACAGCTTGTGGGCTGCTCCAACGTCGAAATCTCCGCGCTATGAAAGCCTCTGGTGGTCGTACGTGTTGCGACATGTTTGGCTCTGGACCTGCCACCATCGCCTGCAGAACATGTGTGGTGTGGAGGACATCAACAGCCCATCCAACCTGCTGCTGATGCACACCTCCATCAAGCGGCGGTACGACAAGATGCAGTTCACCCTGCTCCCTGGCGCCAGCCCCAACACCTACACGGTAAGTCATTGACAGACTTGACACATGTGCTGCATGTTGTTCAGGGGTTTTAGGGCTTAGGGTTTAGGGCCACTTGACCCAGATGCTCAGCCCAGGGTTTAGGGTTTTAGGGTTTAGGGCCACTTGGCCCAGATGCTCAGCAGCAAGCACATGGACCATATGGCTGCTCACATGTGTTGGAGGCTGCTCACCAAGCCCCTCGACCATCCAGTCACCCAGTCATTTGAGTCTGAACCTCGCACATATTGGAGACATCAGCGAGGCATTTGCTCATGGCCCGACAAAACATGAACATGTAGTGTCATCTGCACAGCCGTGGTGTTTCATGACGGGGCGAGAAAGCATAGAACGAGGGAAAGCACAGAAGCGCATTGCTCCCTTGCCCTCTGCAGATCAAGGTGCTGGACGAGATCCTGAAGACAGATCGGTACAACACGATCCAGCAATGCCCTGGGCCCATGTACAGCAGCAGCATGGCGCGGGGGGTGGCCCAGCAGTGGCGTGAGGGTGTGAGCCGGGATGCGAGGGAGGAGGCGAAGAGCGAGGGAGGGGAGGGGCGTGGGAGGGAGGGAGAGACGGGTGAGGCGAGCAGCCGGCAGAGGGACGTGCAGGCGGCAGCAACCAGCCCAGCGGCTGCCCAGGCACCAGGGCCACAGGTGTCCGAGGCTGGTGTGCAGGAGGGGCAGGAAGGCAAGGCAGCAGACGGCCCGCTTCCCCCGTCCTGTTCTTCGTTGCTTGGCGGTGCGGGAGGGACCCACTCCTCCCTTTCCCTCCAGTGTAAGGACCTGCATCATTCAGAGCCGCCGCTGAGGTGGAGCGACTTGGATGGCAGCCAGCTGGTGTTCGCGACGGACGCACGCCCCTCTGCGCCACTCATGTACTTCCTGGCCAGCCGCGCAGTGCTCGAGGCAGAGGCAAACAGGTGGATTGAGAAGGTGAGTCGGCCCTTGATCTACTGCCATGCAGTCTATGCGCCACTCACTCACGCCTGAGACGGCCCTGTGCTGCCATGCAGTCTAAAATTTATGCATCACGCACTCACGCCTCGCTCCCGTGCGCTGCTCACACCCTCCCTTGACCTCCAGTGTAACGACCTTCATTCATTCACCCGCCGCCTGCTCGCGCAGGGGTCTGTGGTTGTGCCCAAGCCCGGCTGGCTGTCCATCAAAGACACTGCTGATCTGGACCGGTTCTTGAATGGCTCGGCGAGCAGCAGCAGCGGCGGCAGCAGCAGCAGCGGCAGCAGCAGCAACGGCAGTGGGTGGTGGGGCGATGGCGACTCAGCAAGCGACAGCGACACGGATTTTGGCGGTGTGGACACGGATGTCAGTGCCAACAACTGGTGACTGCAAGCATGCTCTGGATGGACTGGTTGAGTGCGGCTGCAGCAGACGGAGTGCAAGGGTGTGTACTGCCTGAGGGACTCTAGTGCGCCCATCCACCTGATGGACACTTGCAAGGGTGTTCATTGTCAAAGCCGCAAAGGCATGCCTAGAAGGGCGTACATAGGGAAACTTCGAGGTACTGACCCACATAGAAAACTAGGGCAGTTGTTGTAGCATGTATGTGGTAGCAGAACCTGGATGGCGCAAGTTTGGGCAGCTGGCCAGAGTGTTGCAAAGTGGCTGCCTGACAGACAGGGATGGTGTCTACTTCCTCAACGTTTCAATGGTTTCATCCTGGGGTTTTGTTGCAGCCATCATCTATGCTGTCTTGATGAAGCACACCACTGCTTCTTTGTTGCTTTGGGATGAGCATTGCAGTGCTCCATGCAGTGAATGTGACGTCCCCAACTTCACTCCCATGCTTGCATGGATTTCACTCATATCCATCCGTGCGCGGCTTGCACATGGAGTGGTGATGCATGTATTGCACAACAAGCTGTAACAATATCCAATGGTTTTGCAGCTTTCAGCCGCTTGAACACAGCCGCTCCATCAACATCTGCACGAGTTGCACGTGAGCATGGAGATTCTCTGACGCACCCCACAAATCAACCAGTGTTAAATATTGACTACCTGTGCATCCAAACGTATGCAGCGTGCAGGACCTCACCCAAAAAAATGATGCCACACTTGCTGCTGAACGTTTTTATTTTGTCCAGAATTATGTGAAGCGCGCTACAACTCATGGCCCTTGATCTGCACGAGCTCCCTTCCGATGTGCTGAGCGGCATCGCATCGTGGCTGGATCCCCGCAGTCTCTTATGCTTCTACCACAGCTGCCGCCGTGCAAGGGGCGTGGTGCTGGAGCACGTGAGCAGGCTCACTTTGGTGTTGCCAGCTGATGTGTCCAAAAGCGCAGACGCAGCTCGGTGCTTCGCTCAGCCTGGGCGCACGGACGGGCGCCAGCTGCGGCTGTGCCTGAAGAGCGCGGCTGCTGTGCTCGGGTTTATCCCTGAGGCTCAGCATGCAGACCATGGTCTCGCCCATGCAGGTCCTAGCACCCCACATGGTGATGGTGATACAGACACCCTGGATCTGCTGCAGCAGGGTGCCCATGCAGCCACTGAGGATGCGCAAGCACAAGAGGAGGAAGAAAGAGAAGAAGCTGATCCTGAGGAGGGGGGAGCAGAGCATGCACAGCATGGGCACCCGCTCGAAGGTTTGACCAGGCGCCAGCTGGCGCACCAGGACAGCTGTCTGGCGGCGTTCCTGCACTCATGGGCTGCTCAGGGCAGCGGCATGCATGGAGCTGTCACGCAGCTGCGGCTGCAGGTGAGGTGCAAGCGCTGCAGATCGCGGGTGCAGATGTGCATCTATGTACCAGATCACTGTAGAGCACTGTTGAGCGCTGGTGGAGGGACTTGGTGTTATGTGTTTCGCCACCATCCTTAACCATTCCATACCATGCTCACGCTCCCCTCCCCATGGCTCATGTGTGCAGGGCCTCTGCTGTGGGCCCCGGTCAGCCGCTGCCCTTGCTGCATGGCCCCGAGCAGCCCACCTGACCCAGCTCCAGCTGCATGCATGCGTGCTGTCGGCACCCCTTTGCACCAGCTTGGCAGTCACCTTCCCAGCCCTTACACACCTCAAGATCACAGATCCGCTACTCCTGTCCCACCACGACCCCTCAGCGCCCCGCGCCCTCATCGCCTCCCTCCAATCCCTCACACGTCTCACACATCTGGCCCTGGAAATGTGTGAGGCAGATGAGGAGCCGCCACCCTGGCATCCCCTCCCCCCAGCTCTGCCGACCAGCTTGCAGCATCTCAGCCTGGGCTGGGGGAACACAGGGCCACCAGACCCCGCAGCCCTCGCCCCCCTCACTCTCCTCACACGCCTGACCTCCCTCAGCCTCCGCTGCCTGGATTTTGACAGCCCTGCAGCCATCTCACCCATCATCTCACACTGTACCGCCCTCCGGGCAGTGGCACTACGCGGCTACTTTTGTCCCGCCACACTACGGGCCGTACTGCAGGCGCCCTCCCTCACGGCCCTCTCACTCTCCACCCTCTCACCATCCCTGGAGCAGCCGCTCATGTCCATGGCAGCAGCCAACTCCCCCCTGGCTAGGCTGTCCCTGTCCTTCATGCAGGTGCGGTATGTGGTCATTCTGCTCCACCCCTGATGCCATTCCCTCATTTATGCTGCTCTGCCAGTTAGGGGTGCGTGCCCTGAACCCTAAACCCCAAACCCTAAAACCTAAACCCTAAATCCTAAACCATGCAGCGTTCGTCATGTTTTTTGTTGTCTGTGTTGTCGTGCCTGTTTTGCTGCCCATGCCACGGCTGGTGATACGTATGTCAGCTAGTGCCCGTCCCCAGTGCATTGTGCAGTATGTGCACCATCACCAACGCTGTGTGTTTCTTGATCACAAGGCCAGTTTGAGAGCACCGGCTGCCTGATCAGCCACACAACTTGCTCATGCATTACCCCTTGATTGGCTGGTACCTCTGCGCCTGAGGTCTGCTCCTCTGCTCCTGTGGTTGCTGTTGAACATTTGATATGTTAGTGGCAAAATAGTTGCTGGAAAAAATGACTATGAGTATGGTTGCTGCTGAAAGTATACAAAGGCTGTGCTGCTCGCAGGTGCCTGGCTTCTGGGACCACACTGGTCTGTTGCTGCTGCCCATCCAAGCAGCCCCCGCTCCTCCTGTTCCCCCTGCACCTCCTGCTCCTCCTGTTCCCCCTGCTCCTCCAGTCCCCCCTGCTCCTCCTGCTCCTCTTGCTCCCGCTGCGGTTCTTGCACCTCCTGTCCCCCCTGCACCTCCTCATGTGCCCGGGGCTGCCGCTGACATGTCAGCACATCCAACAGAGCACATGCAGCAGCCAGACACGTCAGGCCGCACACATCATGAACCAAGCCAGCCCTTAACCCAAAGCTTGAGTTTATCAGGCCTGGACTTGAGGCGTAGTGAAGCCGCAGATGCAGGTGCGGCTTCGACATCAGCTGCGCCACCAGTAGATTGGGCAGGATCAGCAGCAGCAGCAGCGGCGGCAGCGACGGCTGCAACAGCGGCGGCAGCAGCAGCAGCAGCAGCAGCAGCGGCGGCGGCTGCATTCAATGCAGATGGTGGCTCTGCAGGTGTGCTGGGTGCTGCAGCGGCTGCTGCTGGGTCACAGCTTACCAGTGGTGGGCACAGGGCCGTCAGCAGTGCCGGTGGGAATGGCAGTGGCGGCGGAAGCAGCAGCAGCAGCAGCATTGACCGCGGTGGGGGCAGGAGCAGCGGCAGCGACGGCAGCAGTGCCAGTGAGAACAGCGGCGGTGAGAGCACTGCTGCTGTTGCCGTTGCTGCTGGTGGCACTGGGAATAGCGGTGAGAACACTGGTGCTGCTGCTGCTGCTTCCGCTGGCGGCCCTGGCGTCAGCCGTACCGATGAGAACGGTGCTGCTGCCACCGCCGGCGTTGCAGCTAGTGGGGGCGTGCGTGTGGACGTGGGGCGTGTGATCCTGCGGTCCGTGGGTGACCACCTCGCCCCCCGGGTGGCAGCTGAGGTGTGTGCACTTGCACAGCACCTGGCAGCCACATCATGCACACGTGGGCAGCAGCCAGGCCTCAGGGACCTGCCGTTCCTGGATGGGGAGGATGAGGAGGATGTGCCCTTCCAGGACTGGGAGGATGGGCAGGACCTGTTTGTCCAGGAGGAGGAGGGGGAGGGAGAGGAGGAGGGAGAGGAAGAGGGGGAGGAGGA
>QAXD01000167.1:182816-201865 GCA_004335575.1 Haematococcus sp. NG2 | reverse complement strand
GGGGGGGTGGGGGGTGGGGGGGGGTTGACAGTTGTGTTTTAATTGGATGTTTGAGGACCCCCTAATGATTAATTGCTATTCACATCTGGGACCTAATGCAGGAGCAGGTATATGTATGTACTCTTTAAGGTGTGAGATAAGAACGCGAAATCTTCAGCATGACATACCAGAACAGTTGTGCATCACAAGTTGCCTGACGGGGTGTGGTACCTGTGCGTCTGGCATGGCAGCTGTTTGTCTGACATGCTGTCTGTCTGTCTGACAGGTGCTGGCAGGCGGCCCCCGCGGTCACGCGTTTGAGGCGCGGCTGTATGCTGAGTCGCCGCGTAACAGCTTCCTGCCAGGTGCGCACGTTGCTGTCACAGCCTGACTGTCTGACTGGTGGAGTCTGCCTGTTAGGGTTTGGGGCGTGGGCCTCAGGGTCTAGGGTGTACGGCCGTGGGGTTTAGGGTTGGAAGTGTTGGGTTTAGGGTTTTGAGTTCCAGGTTGAGGGTCTAAGGTTTAGGGATTGATTGGACTGTGTGTCTGTCTGGCTCACTGTCTGTTCCTGCTCATGTCTGCCCTTGTACCTGTTCCTCTGTCTTTGGCATTTATGCTCTTGTCTGGTTGTTGTTTGTCTGTGAGTCGGTCTCTTGCATTTTTATGGCTGCTACCCCGCTGAGGGGAACCCTTGAGGCGCAGCCAGATCTCGTCAAACAGGAGGATGCATTGTATGACCCATACACATAACCCATACACACTTTGCACTGCTGCTGGCCTTAATGACGCTGCCCCACTGTACGGCTACAATCCCCAAACCCTGAACCCTGGTGTACCATTATACCCCTGCACAACTGCACTACTGTACCGCCGTATTCCTGCACAACTGCACTACTGTACCGCTGTAACCGTGCACAACTGCACTACTGTACCGCTGTACAACTGTACTGCTGTACCGCTGTACCGCTGTACCGCACTGCAGGCGCGGGCCGCGCACGTCGCTGGCGCCCACCCGCGGGGGCAACCAACTTCCAACTGCCCGTACTGCCTGAAAAGGCGTCGGTTGTAGTGCCTGGCCTACCGCTCGGCACTACCGTGCGCGTGGACAGCGGCGTGAGGGAGGGGGATGAGGTGTGTGTGAGGGAAAGGGAGGAGTGGGTACCTCCTGCACCGCCAAGCAACAAACAAGTGGACATGTTCTTTGTTGCTTGTCGGTGCAGGAGGTACTCCTGTACAGGGGAAAGCTGAGGTAGCTACATATGTATATACCGTATTCATTTAGGGCGCTGCTTCGTATCTACAGGCTGTCATTCCATAGGCTACTCATGAAGTGCACGGTCGACGGTCAAGGGACGCGGCACACTGCCCCAGTCATCGGCCTGCAGCTCCGCTTTTGTATCTTGGCTTGGAGGAGTTGCAGGCCGAGGACTGGGGCAATGTGTCGCGTCCCTTCTTTGTGCTCACTGCCACACAACAACCTATTGTAGTTTACCAGTCCTTGGCCTGCAGCTTCTCATTGGCGGCCTGTGCACATGAATAGTGGCAACATTGTGCACATGAATGCATGGTGGCAACGGTGGCAACAGTGGCAACAGACGGCCTGTGCACATGAACAGTGGCAACAGTGGCCACAACAGACCAAACATTTACCACCTGCGCATAGCAGCACCAAACACCATGCAGCCACACATCAACCTACCTCATGTCTCATCCATTACGCACCCTGCTCACACCTATCGCCTGTTTTCACACGTCTCATCCCTCACATCTCTGATTCCTCACAGCACCCACACCTCGCAACTCTCATACCTCACATTTCTCATACCACGCACGGCACCTCCCATACCCCACACCTCCCATGCCTCACACTCCCGTACCTCGCACCTCTCACTCCTTACACCTCTCGTACCTCACACCTCACATACCTCGCTCACATCTCTCATACCTCGCACCTCTCACACCTTGCATGGCACCTCTCACTCCTCACACCTCTCATACCTCACCCCTCGCAGGTGGGCATCAACTATGACCCCATGATCTCCAAGATCATCACATGGGGCCCTGACCGTGACTCAGCCCTGGCAGCACTGCGGGCAGCACTGGCCCACACCCAGGTAGGTGTGAGGTGTGACATGGTATGAAAGGTGATGTGCTGTTAGTTATGCAACACAAGGTGCTGGTGTGTGAGCGCTGGCCCACACCCAGGTAGGTGTGAGGTGTGACGGACAAGAAACAGCAAGAAACAGCAGAGCAGTCATAGACAAGGAACGCAGATGCGACACACACAGAACGCTTGAAGGAGATTTGCACACAGAACGCGTGAAGGTGCCACACCACTGTGTTGCACCCACTGCTCTTTTTCGCCCCTAACTCACACCTGTTGCTACTGCACTCACACATGTTTGTACTGCATTCACACCTATCCGTACCGCACTTACACCTCATCATAGCATGCTCACACCTCACACTGCACCATGGTACCGCAGTGTACCGCAATGTACGACAATGTACCGCACTTGTACCACGCTGTTTGTACCTCAGGTCGCTGGCTTGCCCACTAATCTGGCCTACCTGCGCCGCCTGGCTGCGCACCCCGCCTTCTCCACCCCCCACACATCACAGGAGTTGGACACGGGGTTCATTGGCAGGTGGGTTCAGGTGTTGGTTGGTCGGGCGGTGGTTGGTGACTGGTTGGGTGGTTGGGGCGGCTGGGTGTGGTTGGGAGGTGTTGCTGGTTGGGTGGTGGGCAGTTTAAGGTTTAGGGCTTTAAGGTTTAGGTTTGTGTTTGTTTGGTTGTTTGTTGGTAGGGAGGGTGTTGACGGCGTTGTTGGTTGGTTGGCTGGTGGTTGGTTGGTTGGGGATTTGGGGCAAGCCGCCCCGCAGCCGCCTACAACTGCCTGTAACTGCCTGTAAATACCATCCAACCGCCCTGTAACCACCTGCAAGCGCCTGCAACCGCCCTGCAACTGCCTGCAACCACCCCCCGCAGGCACTCACAGGAGTTACTGGCCCCCCAGGCCCTGCCCCCCCCAGTGGCAGCACTGGCTGCAGTGGCCCGGTGGCTCATGCAGGCCGCGTCAGACGGTACAGCAGGCAGTACAGTCAGCAGTACAGCAGGCGGTATGGCAGGCGGTACAACAGGCGGTACGGCAGGCGCGTGGGGCGTGCGGGACGCCAAGCGCCTGTGGCACCACGCAGTACGGCAGTACAGGGACATGGGGTTCCCGGAGGGGCTGTTACAATCCGCCGAGGCGGTTTCTGCAACCGCCAGCAGTAGCAGCAAGGGCGGCAAGGACCACGGTCACAGCAGTCACACGCATGGTCACAGCCACGGTGGGCTGGAGGTGACAGTCACAGTTCTCTCACACTGTGACTTCGACGTGGTGGTGGGCGGGCTGCCGGCTGGCCACACTTCTCCAGGTCACACCTCCACGGGTCACACTTCCTCCAACCCAGGTCACACTTCTCCCGACCCAGGTCACACCTCCTCACACAAGGGCTCTCACACCTCTCACACCATCAAGGTCCGGGGCGCGCGCCTGGCGCCCACGGCCGCGTCACAGCCGCAGCCTGGCACGTCACAGCCGTCACAGCCGTCTGACGGGCAGGCTGGGGTTCTGGAGGCAGAGGTGGACGGCCGCAGGTGGGTGGTCCTGTTCAAGCCACGCACCCGTGCAGTGCCTGGTTAGGCACAGCACACTACGCCTGTATAGGCCGCACACCTATGCCTTTGTAGGCCACATGCCTGCTTAGGCAGCACACCCGTGTTTTTTTGGGGACCCGCAACCATGCCTACATCGGCGCGCACACATGGCTGACAAAGGCCAGCCTGGCCGCAACCCCCAGGGTTTCAAATGCTTTCCTGGTTACCGTGCTTTCCAAATAGAGGAGCCATATCCTTCACAAATTGCAAATTGCTCACACGCCTTGACGCTTGTTCCATTCGTTGCCTCACCTCTGTCCTCACCCAACACATGTGTGTCTCACACTTCTTTTCACAGGCTGCGTGCTGACGTGGTGGGGTACCGGACTGGGGGAGGTGGTGGTGGTGGTGGCGAGGGAGTGATGAACGTGTGGGTGGAGGGGGAGGCGTATGAGCTACGGTGAGCCTCTCACACCTCACACACCTGAAGATTATGCATTCACACCTCGAGTGTTACTCGCACACACCTGCACTCACACCCCAAGTGTTACTTGCTCATACTCACTGACACTCCTTAAGGCCGCTGACACTCATGAAGGTCACTGATACTCATGAAGGTCATCATCCTTGTCTCACTACCGCTGCCTCATATTGTCATATATGACCACTTCATTTGCACATCTACGGTATACACCTGACTACTGCATTCACCCACACCCGCTACTGTCGACCCGTGCACTACACACAGATTATGACTTGGTTTAAATTTATGACTCCGACCTGTCACCAGTCACTGCTGCTGCAAGCAGATACCACAACGTGCAGGCAGGAGTACACAACAAAGGGTGTGAAATTTGTAAGTGGGTGTTTTGAGTGGGTGGCCCAACCCTACCCACAGGTGGCCCATCCCCGCATGGAGCCGCCGCATGGGCGCGCATGGGGGTGCGCATGGGGCGGGCGGCAAGGTGGCGGCGCCCATGCCTGGCCGCGTGGTCAAAGTGGCGGTCAGGGAGGGCGACGCGGTGGGTGTGCTGCGCTGTGCTGCGCCGTGCTGTGCTGTGCTGTGTTGTGCTGTGTCGTGCTGTGCTGCGCCATGCTGTGCTGTGCTGTGCTGTGCTGTGCACGTACCCAAGCACCAAGATCAAGCACACGTCCAACACATGCAACACGCATTACGTTGCACGCCCAAAGGCAGGGGCTGTGGTGGCTTGCATGAGGGGGTTTGTTGTGCATTGGACGCGGGTGTTGCATTGGACTCGAGTTTCTGATATCGGTTCTGATACCGGTTTCTGATACCGGTATGGACGTACCTTGATGCACATAATATCACGCGTACATCGCACCGCAGGTGAAGGCAGGGGCAGTGCTGGCGGTGCTGGAAGCGATGAAAATGGAGCACCAGGTGTGATGCCAGGCAATTGAGTGGCTGCTGCCACGTACTGCTCACACTGATGCTGCTGACGCACACATCCCTGACACTTGAGACGCCTGACGTTGAGACTGCTGATGCCGAGACTGCTGACGTACATATTGATGATACCGTGATGCATACTGGGCTACGTTGTGGCCTTGGTGGCTGCACAAGTCTGACACGCGCTGGGGATTGCTGTGCATGCTGTGGCCTTGGTGGCTGCAGATCTTGGCGCCACGTGCCGGCATTGTGCGTGGGGTGTCAGCAGCTACAGGGGCCCAGGTACGCACCCCCTTTTGAGTTTGAGGTTCAGGGTCTAGGGTTTAGGGTCTAGGGTTTAGGGTCTAGGGTTCAGTGGTCGAGGGTTTAGGGCTAGGATTCAGGGGTTTAGGGTTTAGGGTCTAGAGTCTAGGGTTTAAGGGCGCCCTGTTGTCCCCCCGCTCCGTTGGTTGCTGCAGCTGGCCTCAGGAGTTGTGGGTGTTGTGATTGTTCTCTAATGTGCCGCTGCGACTTGTTTTGCTGTATGCACAGCTCTTGTACCCTATGTGTTTACCTCAGTACACTGCTGTACCACTGCGTATTGCTGAACCACTGTGCACCGCTGTACCGACGCGCCGCTGTGCCCCAATTTACCACTGTACCGCTGTGCCCCACTGTACTGCTGTACCGCTGCACCACTGTACTGCTGTACCGCTGCACTACTGTGTACTGTTGTACTACTGTTTACCGCAGTACCGGTGTGTACTGCTGTACCGCTGCACAGGTGTCAGACGGGCAGGTCCTGATGTGGGTGGACGACCCACAGGAGGTGGCCAAGACCAAGGGCAAGGCCGCAGAGGAGGGCACTACTGATGGAGCCAACTGAAACATTTCAGAGGGCGGCATTACTACTAATGAGTAATGAAGCAAACCGAAACACTGCAACATGCTGCACCCAGTCTCCATTTGGGTTGACGTGTTTTTGTGCGGGTTTGGACGCAACCCGAGTTTTGGAAGATGTATTGGCAGCGCCTGGGTCGGTGGCTTCGTTCCTGAGAGGTGGTTCAGGCGGTACATTGGGACACCCCTTGACCGGCGCCCATGCCGCTGGGCGTGTGTCAAAGTGGTGGTCAAGGGCGTGGCATACAAACGGGGTTTTGGGACCATGGGCAGCAGGGCAGCTTGTGTTTTTGAAGCCTGAGTACCGTGATGAAGCTGCAAGCTTGCCTGGAGATCTTCAGTTTGGGGCAGCGGGCAGCAGGGGCACCTTGTGTGTTTGAAGCTACTATGAAGCTGCTGAGCTTGCATGGAGAATTGGTGCAGTTTGGGCTGGGTGAAAGGTCAGCTAGGGTCAGGGGTTGGGGGGTTTTGTAGGTGTTGCAGGTCGCATGGAGCCACTCAACACCTGACACTTGGTGGTTTGGAATGGATTGATGAAAGTTGATGGTTCAGAGTGATAAGATCAAATTTTGGGGTGAGTTTTGAGGCTGCGGAAACCGAAGACGAGGCTGCAATGGCAACATACAGCTGCCAGTGTGTACCATCCACCAGGAACTGGGCACTGCATGCAACCCCTTGACGAACGCACATGTACAGTTCAACATGCTGCGTGGTATACAGTGTGTACTTGCAACGCATGCGAGTAAGTGCCGTGACTGTAACAGTATCAGTGTAACAACAGAACAACTAAACCCCCTACATGTTCACCTCATGTCTCACCTTCAACACATCATGTCCCAATATGGAACCTGATGCCCCAGAGCGTAGCACGGGTCCCCACCGCCCTCGTACACTAGTTGTACTCGCAATGCAACGCAACGCAACACAACGCTGGACCCATCAGATGAGAGTCACTACTGAGTGTTACAGTTGCGGGGCACACTGTAACACGTCCTTCTTGTGTCTGGCTTACAGTGCATTCTTGTGCCATCAGAGTTACCGCTGCGGCTGTGACTGTGGGGGGGTGCGTGCACGTGGGCGGGGACTGGGGCTGCCCCCTGCCCCCCGCCCCCTCCCCCGACTGCCCTCACCCCCCCTCCCATCCCGGTCCACTCGTGCGTCATCTCGGTGTTTGGGACTGTGCGCAGAATCCTCCACATGTTGCTTTGGTTGTTGTTGTTGAAGCTGGCCCCGCCGTTGCTGCCCCTCTTGTTGTCGCTGCTGCTGTGGATGCTGCGGCCGCTGCTGCTGCTGTTGTTGCTGCTGCTGCAGCCCCTCATATTGCCCCTGCTGCCGCTGTTCCTGCTGTTTTTGCTGCTGCTGCAGCGCCCCCGCCGCCCGCGCCATCGCGCGCAGCAGCGCCCCCGGGAAAAAGTGCTCCCTGCGGCTATAGCAGGGCGGCGCACCCGGCCCCACACACCCGAGCTTGCACGCAAACCACTCGGGCGTGAACCGCAGCGGCCCGGGGTCCGGCAGGCGCGCCGGGTGGAACGCGCACACTCCCGAGCTGCTGTCTGACTCCGTCTGACCACAGCGCGCACAGCGCGCGGCCCCGGGCGGCGGCTTCGAAACCAGTGCCGCCCCAGGAACCTGTGCCGCCCCAGAAGCGTGCGTCCCAGGACTATTGAGCAGGGAGTGAGCAGGGTTGAGCAGGGATTGAGCAGGGTTGGGCAGGGGCTGCGTGACCGTCTGCGCCCCAGCACCGCCTTGCAATAGTGGCTTCTGCGCCGTCTGTGGGAACCCAGCCGCAGCGCGCGCCAAGGGCCGCACCGCCTGTGGCCCCTTGAATGAATCGTTGAACGCATCACTGCTGCTTGTTCCTTTTGGGGGCCACTCCAAGATGGCGTCCACCAGGCCATTCAGCGCCGACGCCGAGTCAGACGCCGCGCCGGGGGAGGTCAGGAAGCTGCGCGGCAGCTGCCGCGGCTGCGGGCAGCCCTGCGGCAGGCCTGCTGCTGGTGCTGCCGGGGGCGGCGGGGAAGCTGGCGGGAAGGTGGCCCCACCACCGACCCCGGCAGGGGAGCCCCAGGGCTGCTGCTGCAGTACGCTGGAGGCGGTACGGGGCCGTGCCACACTGCTGGTCACACTAAAGGGAGAGCCACCAGAAAAGTACACCCCTCCTCCTTTTGAGCCATCACCCAGCCCAGGGAAGGCAGGCGTGCTGTGCGCGCTGCCCGCCCCCTCCCCCACCACCCCTGCTACCCCTCCCTCACCCCCCATGCCCCTGAAGCTGAAGCTCTGGGTGCCTGACACTGCACCCCCAGCTGCACCGCTACTGCCTGGGCCACCTTCAGAAGCTGGGCCCAACCCATCCGCAGCACCAGGGCTGATGCCTGTGGGGGAGAGTGTGAGCACTGAGTGTCTCATCAACCCCTGCTGCGCCTGGGGCAGCTCCCTTCGCGCACCCCAGTCCACGGCCCCCATCCCCGCCCCCATCCATCCCCACCTCCGCCCCCAACCCTCCAACCCATTTGTCTCCTCCTCCTCCTGCTGCTGCACCAACTGCACCAGCTGCTGCCGCTGCTCTTGCCGCTGCCGCTGCTCCTGCTGCTGCTGCACCAGCCACTGCTGCACCAGCTGCACCCGCTGCCGCGGAAGTGCCGGGCCCGCCCGCCGCCCCCGCACGCGGCTGGTACATCAGCCTTCTCGCAGCAGGTGACACGGCCCGCGCGGCATCCCGGTAGTCAGGCATGCGGCCCGCAGCCGCTGGCACTGTGGGTGTGACCGCCCCTCTCCCTTTAGAGGCAGGGTGATGTGGGGAGGCAGGGTTGGGTGAGGACGGCACAGCGCTGTGCTTGCCGCACCCCACGCGCCCTCCGGGCCGGAAGGCGGGCCGTGGCGAGTGGCTTGGACTGTTCGTAGTTCGCTCCCAACCCTGCTGCGCACCTCTAGCACCCCTACCCGGAGGGCTGAAGCCAGCTCTGGCTGAGGAACCAACACCATCTCTAGCGGGGGACCTAAAACCATCCCTAGCTGGGGACCCGAGCCCAGCTCTGGCTGGAGAGCTGAAGCCAGCTGTGGCTGGAGGGCTGATACCACCCCTAGCTGGTGAACCAAACCCCTCCCTAGCTGGGGACCGGAGCCCAGCTCTAGCTGGAGAGTTGAAGCCTGCTCTGGCTGAGGACCCAAACCCAGCTCTGGCCGGGGACCCAAACCCAGCCCTGGCTGGGCTGGTGGCTCGTGGCTGTGGGCTGCCCGCACTCTGCGACCGAGCGCCCCCAACTTGGCCCCAGCCACGCACCGGTGACCGCCCCCCCACCACTCCTCCTGCATCACCCCTGCCCAGCGGCCCGCACTGCCGTGCCACGCCGTACTGCCGTAGCGTGTTGTACTGCCGTGCCATGTCATACTGCCGTACCGCGTTGTATTGCCGTTGTACCGCCTGCGTGTGCCGGCCGCCACCGCCGCTGCTGTCCCCGCAAGAGCTCTCGCTCAGTTGCTCGCGCACGAACCTCAGCTCTGCCAGGGCCTCGTCGTGGGCTGTGGCGCGTGCGGCCAGCTCAGCTGTGTGATATGAGGGATGGGAGGATGGGTGCACTTTTTGATTGATTGGTTGATGGGTGTATGGATTGAATGATTAGATCATTGTGGGCTGTGGAGCGCGCGGCCAGCTCGCCTGTGTGAATGTGTACATGAACATGAACTGTGTGGCACCAAGATGGTAGGGTTGATAAATTTCCTTAGAAGATGGGTTGAGTTCATTGATTGATTGGTTGGTTGGTTGAGTGATTGATTGATTGGTTGAGTGAGCGATTGGTTGATTGGTTGATTGGTTGATTGACTGACTGATTGATTGATCAAGTGAGTGAGTGAGTGGTTGGTTGAGTGGTTGGTCGAGTGATTGAGTGGTTGATTGTTTAGTTTTGTGTTGTGTGTGTGATTGAGCGAGTTAGTGATTGGTTGAGTGATCGAGTGATTAAATAAGTGGTTGATTGATTGGTTGGTTGGTTGAGTGAGTGCATCATGTATACTAGTATACGCCTGCACCCTATGCCAGGCATGCCTCACCTTCAGCCTTCCCCAGCTGTGCTCTCAGGCTGCCTGCCTCCTGCTGGGTTGTGTGCAGCTGCCCCTCCAGCTCAGCCACACGTGCCTGCACGTCAGGGTCAGGCATGTGAACACGTCTGTGAAGCGCCGTGTTACTCTTAAGTGTAATACAGTAGTACCATATCCCATAGGTATCATTACAACCTCCCGCCTGGTTCTACCCCTGGCACACACTACTTGCACCGCCCACCCTCATCTCACACACCTACACATCACACCCACCCACCCACATCACACACACACACACCTTGAGGCCCGCCACCTCCTCCATCACCGCCGCCCCGCCCCTGGCCGCATCCGCAAGCGACGCCTCCCGTGCACGCGCTGCAGCCGCCTCTGCCTCCGCAACCTCCAACCGCGCCCGAAGCTCCGTTTCCCGCGCCTCTGCCGCGGCGGCTGCACGCGCGCGTACCGCCTCGTACCGCCCGCGTACATCTGTCAGCGCGGCGCGGTATGCGTCCCGCAGCCGTACCTCCCAACTGCTGGCCAGCGGTACGGTTGTACCGCCGCTGCTGCCGGTTGGCGGTACAGTTGTCGGTACAGCTGTACCGCTGGCGCCGCGTCGGGTGCCCACGTCTGCCGCGTCTTCCGCAGCAGCTGCTGAGTAAAGGGATGGCCCCTGCCCCAGGTTCAGCGCCTCCCTCATCTCTTGTACTGGATCATCCAACAGAAGCTTCCAGTACGGTGGTACCGCCTGTACCGCTGCTGATGGCACTGGCTGCACTGCTTCCCCACCAGCAACAGCAGTAGCTGCCACTGCACCCACTGCTGCTCCTGCCCAGCCTCCACCTGTACCGCCCGTCTGACCAGTACCACCTGTACTGCTTGTACTGCCTGTACCGCCTGTACTGCCGTCCTGCACGGCACCGGCACATGCTGCAGCTGCTGCCGCGCGCATCTCAGCGTCTGCTGCGGCCTGGGCCATGGCCACCTGCCGCGTGTGGAGGTCTGCGTGGTGAAAGGGCCAAGGTGAACGTGTAGATGAAGAGCCAGGGAGAGAAAAGGAATAAAAAAGATGCAGGTGAAGGTGCTGCAACAGAACCTTCAAAGGTAAGACTAGGGTTTAGGTTTCAGGGTTTAGGGAGCGTGTGTACCATGCAACATACATGAGAGGCTCAACGGGCAGTGTAAGCCTGGCACACATGCCTGGCAGCCGGGAGGCGCGTAAATGCTTGACCCAGGCCTGTTATTAATACTGTTACTATCACTGTTGGTATTATTATTACTGCTATTATGATTATTGACCCATGCCTAGCTAGCTCGTTCCATAAACCAGTGTGGACAACAAAAGAGTGCATGTCGCACCCTTCAGTGCACGTTCCATGCGCTCCAGCTGCTGAGCTGCATCCGCCTGTGCCCTGCGCAAGGCCTCGATCTCCTGCGCCTGTGCCTGTGCAGCAACAGTGGATGGACAACAATGTGGCCGGAGCATCAGTTTCCCACACTGAGGGTTGAGGCATGAGGTTCAAGTCCTTTACTCCCTGTTGTGTCCATTAGGCGGTCAGCACACACACCACAGGGCTGGTGCAGCAGGAATAAAAACTAGCAGGGGCAAGCTGGGAGGTTGGAACCCATAGCAAATGACAATAACACGGCTTGTCACAGATGTTTCTGCATGCCGAAGCCTGACAGTCATGAGCTACAACACCATTTCCAAATGGCCAAGCCAGTCCTTGATATCGGCAGCCACCCACAGTCACTTTGCCTCTGTGATACCGTGATGGCCCTAGGGTACACCCATATTCTGAAGTGTCAACCTGGCTATATGCCATGTAGCTCACAGCACCAGCAAGGCGCTGGCTTGCAGTGTAACAACAACAACAACAACACAGCACCAGCAAGGCCACAGCACGCACGTCGCACCCCACACACCGTGCAGCTGCACCCCCTCCGCCCAACCCCTCGACCCCTCCTCCTTCTCCCAGATGCCAGATGTGGCCCTTGTGCCAGATGTGGCAGGGCGTGCAAGCCGGTGCATCTCACCACGCACCTGGCATTGCTCCTGCAGCCGTGTGTTTGCATCGCGCAGTGTCGCAGCCTCTGCCTCTGGCTGTGCAGCTGGGTTGGAGTGCTGCTGAGCCGGGTGTGTGCTGGGCCATGCTGGGTGCGTGGGATGCAGGTGGTGTGAGTCGAGGCTGGCACTGGTGTGGTGGTCATAGTTCGCACTGGGTTGTACATGTGCTGCTGCTCCCAAGGTTGAAAGCGGCGGCGGCGGCTGCAGGAATGGCCCCTGCGCCAGCTGCAGGTGCCCAAGGGAGCTGCTGGCAGTGGGAGGGGCAGTCAGGCTGGAGCCCTCAGGGTCATTCAGAGCCTGGGCCAGCATATGCAGCAAGTGGGGCGGCAGGGCTGCGCTCGAGACACGTGCGGCCATCTGTGCAATAGAACGAGGATGAGGTACACAGTTGGGCAGTGCTCAGACACAAAATGAGGCACGTGAATGGTGGGCTACAGCAGGCCTCATGCTTGACCAGGTGGGTCTGCACCAACTTGGCATTCATCGTGTCAGCTGCACACCAGCCCGAGTCACGCTAATGGGGAGAACCCATAAACAACATGACACACATGCGTGTATCAAAAGGCCACGCAGCACATGCGCAGCTTGCATAAGCAGCGTCACACATGCGCAGCACGCACAAGCCACGCCACACATGGGGATAATTTAATGGCCACGTCACACATGCATGTAAGCTTGAGGCTGACCCGTGCGTGAAACAAACCCACCAGCCGTGCATGCAGTCCATCAAGCCGCGCCTGTTCAGGCCGCCCCAGTTGCTGTGTCTGACCCTGGGCAGCATCCGCGTACTGCGCTGCCAGCGTCTTGGCGTCCTGAACAAGCGACAGCAGCTGTGACCTGTGACGGTCCAGCTCTGAGGCTGCTGCATGCACGCGCGGCACCTCTGCGCCTGGCCGCTGCGCCTGCAGCAACCGATCATAGCACAGCATAACATCACAGCATAAGTTGCATACATGACAGTGGCATCCCACGGCGTTTGGCTGCTTGCCGGAGCCAGAAAGATTGAAGTAGAGAAGCAGCAACAACATCACAGCAACCGGTGCCGGGGCACAGGCCCACAGGAAGTGCTCACGCTGTATCTTAACCCACTGCCAAGCCGCTGCTCACCTGCAGCGCTAGGCGCTTCTCTGTGAGAGCTGCCTTGTAGCGGTCCAAGGTTTCCAGGTGCGAGCGCGCGTGCTCTGCCACCTCTGCCAGCTGGACCAACCTCTGCGCGCGCATGCAGCGGAGTGTGGGCACTCTTCATGCCAGCATGCAGCAACTCGTGAACAGCATTCTTGGAGCATGCATGCATGAGCGCATGCAGCTTCCACAGTTTACGCATTGCACGGGTGTATGTGCAGCACCTGCAGCATACCACACCTGCTGAATGTCTAGACACGACCATGGCGATGAAGGGGACTTGCCAGATGTCCAAGGTTGCGTGCTGCTGGGCTGGCCCAGGTTCTCAAGCGCTTGGAGCACCGCACGAGAAAGGCGCTGGGCGGCCTGCATGGACGGTGGTACGGTAAGTTACAGCATCATCATCTATGTGCAAGCCAATTGACCCCGTTGTTGACGTGCCTTGCCTCCACCCACGGCCACAGAGATTGAATCAGGTGCACTGTTTTCCTTGTCTTTTGAGAGGTTATGCGCCAGCCCCGCTGACGACCTAAACTGGTAGGGGTTGGGCAGCATTCCTAAGCCAGAGTTTGCATGTTTAGTAACTTACACCGCTATCCGCAACCTCGAGAATGTCTTTAGTACGCTGGACGTGCGTGAACCCTGACCAAACCCTGCCGCAGGATTTGGCTGTCAGTGGCTCATATACGTTTTGTTTCCTGAATCTTGAACCATACTTAGAACAACAAAATGGCTGAGGAGGGTGGTGGCGAAAACGCTGCTGCTGGCGTGAAGCAGGAGTCTCAGCCTATCAACATCCATGTCAGGGTACGTGTTCAGCGCTTCTTCGTGCTCGGATGGTGATGACTTACCCTGTGGAGCTGCCGCACCCAGATCAGCACCTGTCAAATGTGTGCCTGAACGCGCTATTGTGTTGCTGCCTTGTGCACCGCAGGACCAACAAGGAAATGAGGTGCGTACTTGGTCGCTTTCAAAATGCTGGAGCAGCGTGGTCCCCATGCCGACCTGCTTGTGATGGTTCATGCGCTCCATATTCCCGCGCGCAGGTGCACTTCAAGATCAAGTACGTGGACACACAGCAGGGCGCCATGAAGCAACATGGGGGATGGTATCAGCTTACATGGGGACATCATGCATGTGCTTGCGTAGTGATGCATATGCCATGCTGCACTCGTGCCTTGCTGCTCAGAATGCATGTCTGACATATTGTGTGCGGTGTTTGCTTTGGCGCATGGATCAACAGGACGACCACCAAATTTGAGAAGGTGTGTGGGGCGCCACTATTTTATGCTTGCATTGCTGGTTTTAGCGGGCTGTGCATGGAAAGCTACACCACAGCCAACGGGCAAGGATATTGGGCATAGTAAATGCTCCTGGGACCATTTAGATGCTGGTGGTCTGCCAAACCCTAGAAGCGCACTATCCTGCACTGGTTGCCGTCCCCTTCCTCCTGACCAGCACTGCTTGCACTCACTCTTTCCGCTGTCTCTATCACTGCGCTCACCCCTTGTTCTGCCTGGAACACTGACGCCCATGACTTGAGATCTCTGCAACACCTTTGCTCACGCCTTGCGATCACTGCATGAACGCTTGACCAGGTGTTCAACGCGTACTGCGAGAAGAAGGCGATCGACCCCCGGGGTGTCAAGTGCGTGGATCACTTGCTGGATGAGAGCAGCCGATTGAGCTGAAGCCTGGATGCCTGATGCACCCATTTCGCTGAGCCTGCCACAGCACGTACCAGACGCTGATGCAGTGCAACTTGCATGCCAGTTGAGCATGTGGCAGGAGCGGCGTGTGCAGATCTGGCCCACTGGCATTGCGCACCGTGGGGCTGGTGCATGCCATGTGCCTGACCTCTTTAAATACACGCGACCTGCTGCTGCGCTCGCAGGTTCATCTTTGATGGAACACGCGTGATGCCCAATGACACGCCCGCCACGGTATGTGTTGGAACCTGATGCCCAGCAGTGCTGAGCAGTGCTCTGCCTGCATTCGATGCTGCAGCTTCGCATGCCATCGGCCTGCAAGCTCGTTTGGTATGCGGCTGCGAGCCTCCGCTTTAGGTATAGCAGGTATTGGCGGGTTGGTACAGCTGCGCTGGTTCCCATATTGTGTGATCTTTGCACTGACAGCTGTGCACTGAGTGGTTTCCTGTGGCCTGTTACATGTGCAGCATGAAATGGAGGATGGGGACGCCATCGACTGCATGATCGAGCAAGTGGGCGGCAGCTGCTGAGCGGATGTGCAGAAGACGTTAAGGGACATGGATGCGTGAAATTGAATGACGTGAGGGGACCCAGGTTCACCAGCACCAAGAGCAGCAGCAAGGCAGGGGTTGGCATGCAGAATGCTCAGCTGGGGATGTGAATAGCATGTGGGTACAGCAAAAGGCCTGGATGCAGGCCAGGGTTGAGGAGCCTGCCAGACTGTGCGAGGTTCTGGTCGGCATGGATGGGGTGTGTAATGCACAATTGACTGGGCCATTCCTTTGGGGCATGCTCCATGGCTCACTGGCTCCGTTCTGTCAGCACAAGAACAGGTACTGGCGTACTGCGCAGCTTGAAGGCCTGGGAGAGTGACATGGGAGGGAAGGGCTGAAAGCTGTGCTGCGCTCCATTGCGTAAATATTTGCCGTTGGTTAAGGTTTGTCCGTCGCCATCGCGCTGGACTACATCTCAGGTGCACCCAATTTTAAACATGGACGGAACCCAGCCTGCGGACCAGGACATCCCAAAGAAGGAGCCGTTCACCATTCGTGTTAGGGATCAAGACAATACCGAGGTGAGCTGTCCTGCCTAATTCGCCGGCGAGACCGCAGCATAGTGTGTAGTTGGGTATGGAGCCGCGCTCAGCAACCATCCTTAATAATCGCCCGCAGATGTCGTTCAAAACCAGGTGCGCGCGCGGAGGCTAGCAGTGGTTTGAAATCATGCATCGCTCCTCACATTTCAGGACGTGATTGAAGCACTGCAAAATGATGTGACGTTTTATTACAGCTGTGGCTCGTGCTGGCACGCACCTGACAATGCTCCCTGAGGATGCTGGTGCACGACGTGCGGTATCTTCTGTGTCGTGCTGCTCGCAGGCCACACATCAAGTTTGAAAAGGCAGGCGTCTCCAAGCAATGGCGTTGAACAGCCTTCTGTATGTATGCTGTGCATGCTGTGCACCTGGCAGCTGTCGGCCTGCATGCCACCACGTTCAGCTGCTTGCTTCCCCTGGTCCCTGACTGCTTGCCCCCCCTGGTTCCTGATCCCCTTCCAGTTGATGAACGCCTACTGTACCAAGAAAGCTGCGGACCTCAGGGCTTTGCGCTTTGTGTTTGAGAACATCCGGTTGAAGCCTGACCAGCGGCCGATGGACGTGAGTTCTGCCAAGCATCTTGTGCCCTCTCAGCTGACCTAGCAGCCTTCATGGAGATCATGACGCGGCCAATTAGTGTCAAGATGCAAGCAGACGACTTGTATTCATGCTGCTGCTGCACATAGTGGCATGTGCACACATGCTGCCATGTGGATACACATAACAGCTGCTTGTCGGAGCCTGGCAGAATGAACCAGGGAGCCAACTATTGCCGTACACCACTGTTCCTTCCCAGGGACCAAACCTGTCGTGTTGGTGGTGTGTGCGTGCAGCTGGACATGCAGGATGGTGACATCATTGATGTCTTCGTTGAGCAGCTGGGTGGCGCCACCTGCTGCTGACCTGCTCCAATCATATGGTGCTGCCTCTTCTGCTTGGCATTCGCCCTTTAGCGTGCCACTAAACAGAGCATTCAACTGAAGATGATGACTAAAGGACCAGTGGGAGCATCAGCGCCATCCTATTTGAGCCCTGGGCCCCATGCCCTTCACAACACAAAAGCTTACATGCTGCATTTCAGCAGGCTGAAGAGTGATGGTGTACCATGCATGCCTTGGGAAGAGTTTGTCCACACAGTTTTGTGCAGGGGTGCATTGCACAGTTGCGTGCATATCTGCAGCCCTGCTTGTTGTGGCTGGCCTGAGCTTGCATGTTGATTGTTGTGGCGACACATTGTTGCTGCAGTTGCTGTCAGCATGGCTATCGTTGGGTGCATTACCTGAACGATGCCATGAACAGATCCTTATCAGCATTTGCTGTTGCTGGCACATGAGATTCAGCATGTGATGGGCAACGTTCTTGGTTACATTGGTGCAGCAGTATGCAGTGATGAGCACCGTTCCATACCTGGACCAATGAGAAACCAACCTGAACATGAACCAACCAACACCGTGTAATTGCTGCACATGCACCACTGCACATGCATCGCTGCACATGCACCAGGTGACAGAGCAGGGGTGGACTACTGGCTGCAGATGGATCAGGCTTGTGCACACACCATGCAGTGACACCATGCATGCGCGCATGGGCCGCTAACTCAAGATCCAGAAATTATTAACGCCTGCTTCACCTGACCAGCTGTGTCAGCCGCGCGAATGGGTGCACATGAACAGGCGGAGCAAGCAAGTGCATGCAGGCTGTGCTTGCCCAGCTGCTGCTGCTGCTGGCGGTGCTGCCGCTGCTTGTTGGCTGATGCACGCTGATCAATAGGAGAATAGAATTCACCGCCCACCTGTACATCAGCCCACCCCGTCCCTGTGACTTGTCCTGCGCATGTCCCTGCCACATGTCAGTCCTGCACCAACCTGCAAACCTGCTGCATGCAGAGTTCTGTGCATAGCTGCAATCAGGCAAGAGAACCTGCATGGGGCCTGCATGGGGAACCCGCATGGGACCTGCATGGGAATCTGCATGGGGACCTGCACCTGCATGGGGCCTGGGTGTCAGACCTGTGAGAATACCCAGACCTGTGAGAAACGTGTGACAATGGGACCTGTGACAATGGGACCTGTGGCACCAGGGGACCTGTATGGAACCTGTGACATGGTGTTGTGAACATTTGCCCTGCACCTGCGACCTGCTCTTGGAACCAACCTGCACCCTGTAACCTGTGAGACCAGCGTTCAGCACCAGCACACAGCATGCAATCACGTGCACACACACGCCACACGCTGCATCAAAGAGAAGCTCAACCCTAGAGGGCAGCGCCTGACCAGCACAGCACATGAGCCGGCCGCTTGTCCTGCAGCACACACGCTTTGATTGCATCGCCAAGCCCTGCAAACGCCAGCCCTGCAACCCTGCAGCCTCTGCGAAGCGCAACCCTGTATGTGGCCTGTGTGATGCTCATGCACAACAGACGCATCAAGCCTGGGACCTGCACGCAGTGCTGCTGCCCGCTGCGGCACCTGCACCATTAGACCTGTTGCTGGGGGCCCTTGGACCTGCAGGCCCACTCCTGCTGTGTGTGGCAGCTGTGGTGCGACCCCCTGCAAGCAGCACTCCTGACATTGCCCAGCGAGTGCTGCCAGTGCGCTGGTTGTGTGGGTGCAGCCGCCTGCACCTGCCACGCGAGCTGTGGGCTGCTGCAGGTGCCAAGAAGCACACGGCCTGCTTGTGGGTGCTGTGTAGCAATCCTCTAGCTCCTGCAGCTGCATCCTGGATGCTGCCCCCAGATTCACCAAACAAACCCCCCAAGCCCACAGACCCCTGCAGCCTTCTCTGTGCCTCCTTGCGGCTGGGCAGCAGCCCCTCTGCTGCCCCCTGCCCCCACACCCTGCCTCCGGAACCCAGGTGCGCCCCATGCGCGCGCATGGCGCATGCGTGCGGGCGACGCATGGTTTGCGCGCATGCGCGCGCGCATGGGCGCATGGCGCATGCGCGCATGGCGCATGGGCGCGCGCATGGCGCTCAGTAGCCGCCGCCTGAGCCGCCGCCGTACTGGCCGCCGCCGCCGTAGCCGCCCCCACCATAGCCGCCCGGTGCAGGCGGGTAGCCGCCCTGGGGCGGGGGTGCACCATAGCCTGCTGGGGGGGGTCCGGGAGGAGGGG
>QAXD01000167.1:167097-182565 GCA_004335575.1 Haematococcus sp. NG2 | reverse complement strand
CAGGTCGCCGCCGCCGTCACGGCGGTCACGGGAGCGTGAGCGGCGGCGGTCCCCGCCCCTGTGAAACGTGCACGGGCACACACACACACGCGGTGGGCGATAATCAGCCACGTGTACATAGAAACTCATGGTTTAGTGATGGTAATACGCAAACACAAATGCCGCGCAAACACCAATGCCACGTGCATGCCATGCGGATGATGTCGTGTATGCGTTCACACCATGTGCGTGGCCACACGGCAGCAGCACGCAGGGCCTCCCACAGCCACACATCACGTCCATCGGGTTTACTGACTACCCCACGTTACGATTCCTGCACGCTGGGCTGGTGCAGCCAGGCAACCCCAGACCCTGGCCCCAGCATCAAGCGCGCATGTCTCACAACAGCCCACAGCCGCACGTGTATGTGACAACCCTAAACCCTAACCCTAAACCCCTAAACCCTAGACCCTAACCCTGAACCATAAGGCGGACCATGCCACACCAGCAAAGCCCTAAACCCCTAAAACCATAAACCCTGAACCCTAAAACGCTACGCCCGCTTCCTGCGCACCTGTCACGTGAGCGTGAGCGTGAGCGGTTGCGGTAGCGCCCGAACAGCCGCTTCCGCAGGTCTTTACCGATGGGCTTGAGGTGCATGAAGTTGCAGTAGCCGCCGCGGTTGCACGTGTTCTCCTCGTACTGCCTGCGGAGGCGAGGCGGTACGACATGTGGGCAGTACCGTGAGGGTGCGGCAGTACAGTTGGGGTCAAGCAGTACGGATGGGTTCAAGCAGTACAGATGGGGTCAAGCGGTACGATTGAGGCTTGGCATTACGGCTGCGATTGGATTCAAGCGCTATGGTTGAGGTCAAGCGGTATGGGTGAGGTCAGGCGGTGCAGATAGGTCAGGCGGTGCAGAGACTGCAGGCAGGCCAAAAATGACCCAGATGATGTGATTGAAGCACTGAAACCCAACCCAATGCACCCTGAACCCTGCACCTTCCCCCTGCTGCTTCGTTCCTGCAGTTCAGGGTTTAGAGTTTTAGGGTTTAGGGTTTTAGGCTGTCGGGTTGTAGGGTGTAGGGTTTCAGGGTTGAGGGTTTTCGGGTTTTAGAGCTAATGGTTTTAGGGTTTTAGGGTTTTTAGGGCACAGGTTGTTTAGGGTTTAGGGGCGTGCTTTCTTGCAACCTGCATGTTGACGCACCTGCACGTGGACTCGCGGAAGTCGGTGACCGGGGAGAACTCGACGATGATGGGGCGACCGTTGTAGTAGCGGCCGGTCAGCGCCTGCACCGCGCGCGCGCACGCCTCCTCATCCCTGAACTTGACGTACACGTTGCCCACCTGCGGCGCGTGCAGGGTTTAGGGTTTAGGGTTCAGGGTTTAGGGTTCAGGGTTCAGGGTTTGGGGTGTAGGCCCCAGACGTGCAGCGCGTGGACACGAGCAAGGTGTGATCGGCACTGAAGCAGCCGCAAAACTTGAGAGGCAGGCACACAGCCTGGAGGCACAGTCTGAGCATGCGTGAGGGTGGGCATGCCGGCAGGTGTGTGCGCACTATGGCCGCACGCACGGCAGAGGATCAGCGTGGTGGAGGAAAGGTGCACAGCTATGGGGGAACATGTGCGCAGGGTGTGGCCCACAGCCTTGTGCCTGTCACGCGCCCCATAAAAAAGGGTCTCAAAAATGCCAGAAGCCCGAGGCTCATGCGGCCACCCCCCCTGCTGATGAGAGCCTGCCCCTCCTGCCTCACATTAATCTTAACACGGCTGTGTGGCTCCCTCTCTTTCAGGTGTGGCAGTAATGGCAGTATCAATAACATTAAGTATAATACACGAATCAGTGCCCCATACGCCATGCGCACCATGTGATCCGCAAGGTTGTCGCACACGTTCAGGTTCTCAATCTCGCCAAACTGTGCCAGCTCTTCAAACACGTCCTCGTAGAAGTCCTGCGTGAGTGCATGGAGTGGTATTGCATGGACTCAGGCTGGTTGCATGGGTTCAGGATGCATGGAGGCAGACGCAGAAAATAGCCATGCACAGTCCCCCTTGCTCGAGTGCAGACATGAGTGCAGGCATGTGCGCAGAACATGGGGCCGATGCCATGTAGGCAGGGCCATAATGAAAGTATACATTATTGCATGTAGTCATATGGACCAGATTCATGTTGCATGAAGACAGGATGCATGGGGGCAAACGCTCAGGTTCCAATGCACACATGCATGCAGGCATGGCTGGGTAAGCCACAGGCGGTGAGGGCCCCAAAAGACGTGCAGGGCAGCAGCGTCAGTAGCAAGCACAAGGACCTTGGGCTACATGCCGGCATGCTGGACATGTCAGAGGCTCTCGCTGGCACTGCAACAGCATGGTCTCTTGGGCGCGCATGAGCGCACCATGCACCCCCATGCACCCCCATGACACGAGGCAAACCCCCTGTACCTCGAACTCCTGTTGCGCCTTGCGCTCGTCCACCTTCATGGGGTAGCCGTCCGGCCCCAGCGGAGCGTTGATCACGGGGTTCTGGTACATGTTTTGGAGCAGCATGGTTTGGCTGATGGTGGGCCTGTTGTGCAGGCGCGAGCAGCGGTCGCCATGGCGGCAGGACCTGCGCACGAGCGAGGGGGACGCATGGGGTTAACGGAACGCAGCAGGTGCAAGCAGGTCGCGCAGTGTGAAGACACCCACCCAATCTTGAAGTAGAAGGGGCAGTTCACGCGATCCTTCTCTGTACCGAAAATGCTAGCAAGATGGTCGGCCATCTTGCCCTAGTTGGGGCCTGGCGCCCGCGCAGAAGTTGTGTGGATGATCTAGTTCGAGGCCTGCCTATTAGTCAACAGTTGGAACTGCGCGAGTCAGGCTGCACGCAGCAGGGCTTCGGTAGCAGGAGCGACGCTAGCACTTTGACACACGCAACCTCACTCTACCGGTCATATCCGGGCCGGCCCTCGGTGGTCAAGGCAACGTAATGCCTCTGAAGAAGTCTCTAGACCAGGAGCAGGAGCAAGGGTTGCATGCAGACTGCCCCTTGCGAGGGACATGGGCATGCTTAGCTTTGCTCATGCGTCCTCCATGATGCACTTTGGGCACAACCTTGAACCCACCACCCGACCACTCACTTGGCCCAGCTGTGCCACCGCTTTGTTGGATCAGGCAGCGCTCCAATGACTCCAATCGCTGAGCGCGGCAACTGAGCACGCAGCACGGTGCTGCTGCGCACAGCAAGGTAGTGCTGTGTGAAGCCAGGGGGCAGAGAATACGAATACGAATAGAGAATAGAGAAATTCTCATATGCATCAGATGCTCCACTGCACCATCTTACATGAGACTGCCTCCTGCTGGGCCCCAAGCTCAGCCCGCCTGATGAACAGCGGATGGATGTGCAGGCAGCAACAACAGAGGTGGCAGCACCAACCTAGCAGCAACGACAGCACTGTCATGGCAGCACAGCGTCAGCAGCAGCGACGGCATGCACTACTGCCGTGGTGGTGGTTAAGCACACTTTGTCTGTTGCGTGTTCAACTCAGCCATGGGGTAATGGAAATGGATCAGGCGAGGATCAGTCAGAGCGTGGCGTGGTATCGTACGCAGTTCTTGTAAGAGTGTTCGATGCAGTGTTTGATGCACTGTGAATGTGCGTGATGCTGCTGATGCAGTGTTTGAAGCACCAGCTGTTCTGTAATGTTCTGGTGAGTTGCGAGCGCCACCTTGCCCAATGCAGCACAGGCGCCCTGCAAACCTGCTGAAGGCTCGTGTAACATACATGAACATGAACAAAGCTGCTGAACATGCCAACGCAGGAACACACCACCACATCTGCCTGATGTGCAAGTTCTAGCTGGTCAGATAACATGACCTGAACTGCCGTGCATCACAGCGTCCAGTTGTACAGTTGGCGTGGGCACCTCATACTGTGCCGTGCTTCACAACCAGCAGGTGCTCTTCAACGTCACAACCAGGCATGACATAAGCACCTCTTTGTGAGACAATTGTCGCGACAGCGTGTATGCCTATCCAGGTGCACACCTGTACGCCTTGGTGCCCCGCCTGTAAAGATTCACTTAAAAGGTACAAGCTGCACAGCCCTAGCTTCGTGCTGGCAGGTGCAAGGAGTGAGGAAGCGTTCGAATTGATTTGACCCCACTACAGCAGGGCTGGCGGTTACAGACAGTCTCATCCGTTATTGATGGATTGAGTACATGCCCCCACGGCTGCTTTGTGTTCCCAGCTGCGGCGGCATGCTTTGTGCTATGCACTGCCCAGGCCTAGGGGCCCCAAATTCAAAAGCCCGGGGTTCCCACCAGGGGTCCCCACATTACTAAACCCTGGGGTCCCCATGCTTCAAAACCCTGGGGTCCCCACATTACACAACCCTGGGGTCCCCGCATAACAAGACCCCAGCTTCACGACCAGTCATCATCGTCATCATCTTCACTGCTGCTCGCATCGCTGACAGCCTCTAGGTCAGGGTTCAGCAGCAGATCCAGGGCAGCAGTGGAGGTGGGCAGGCCGATGGCAGCTGGCCTTGGCACAGGCGGGGGCACCTCTGGCTGCTGTGCGAGCTGTGGTGGCAGCACAGCTCCCCCTTCCAACATGTACCCTTCAGGGAAGGGCGGCGCCCCTGTGTCGGCCCGGCCTGCCTGCTCGGCTTTCACGGGTGCTGCACCCGCAGCCTGCGGCTGCTGCGCGGCCTGTGCTGCTGCCTGTGCCGCAACTTGCGCTTGCATGACGGCTGAGTGGGCGGCAAGGGAGGGCGCGAGCCCCGCGGCTGCAAGGGCTGCTGCCTGTGCCTTGCCAAACGCGTTGAGGCTGGACTGGGCCAGCTGCCAGGGCTGGGGGGCAGGGGGCAGGCTGACTGTGCCCACGCGCGCAAAGGTGGTGTACCTGCAGCCGCAGCGGCAGCAGCAAGGTCAGGGGCAGCAGAAACCGGCGGCAGCAGCAGCATTAGGGGCAGCGGCAGCGGCAGCAGCAGCAGTAACCGGCAGCCGCAGCAGCAAGGTCAGGAGCAGAGCAGCAACGGCAGCGGCAGCCGCCGCCGCCGCAGCAGCAACAGCAGCAGCAACAGCAGCAGCAACGGCAGCAGCACGAGCAGCAGCAGCAACGGCAGCAGCAGCGACGATAGGAGCAGCAGCTGCAGCAGCAGCCTGCTGCATGAGCGCATCTCGCTCCTTGCAAAGAAGGCCGCGCATGCAGCCTTTTCCTGTTCGAGCACATCACGTGCACACACCTCGCTCCTGGCAAGCCAGGCTGTGCATGCAGCATACTGCATGCTGCATGAGCTGACTTCCTTCCGCGCAACCAACACACCTGATCCGATGGGCGTACGCAATGACTTCCTTGGGGTCGGGGGTGTATTTTGGTGCTGCGATGGCTGGGCTGTCTAGATCTTGTAGCGTCTCATACAGTCCCTCTGCTAACCCATCCAGCTGAGACATGAGACGGTCCAACACCTCCTGTGCATGGCATGGGCAGCATGGGTTGCTTGTTGAAAAGAGCGTGGAGCATGGAGCATGGAGCAAAGTGCATGGTACTGGTCAACATGTACGTGCAGGCCATGCTGAGCCATCTCCTGAACTATATGGAGACCAAGAAGGCATGGATACTTTGATTGCTGCCGTCTCATGCTTCTCGTGCCTTGACTGCGTGTGCTCTTGAAGATGCGTGATCGTGATCCATGGCGCCCGGCTCCTGTGGACTCGTCGGTGCTGGTAGGTGCGAACTGCATCGCAATACTTGCTGCAGCCTTTCCACCGTTGCTGTGCACGCCTCGCCCAACCTACTGGGGTCTGTGCTTTGCCCTGACACACACGCGGATGCAACAGATTGGCTGAACGCTTGGCAAGCTGCGTGCAACTCCTCCATCGTCAAGCCATAGACGTGACTAGGTCCTAGGGGTACGATTTACGCAGATGACTGATCATTTATTAAATAATCTCGTGGCACGCGATGCAGTGGCTTGCATGTGTAGTGCCACATGAAGTACAGTCACCTGACATAGGACATGTAGCAAGTTGTTCTGCAGTGCAGTGAACTTGCAGTTGCTATAATGACCCTCAGGCACCGGTGAAGGCGCTCTGGGCATGTGAATTATTGTTTCTATCCACCACACATATCGTTCTGTGATAGATCTCCCTGAGAGAATGGTTGCCTGAAACGTTATGTAGGCAGGCTGTAGTGCCAGGTATGCGGTGGGCGCGGCAGACTGCAGCCGGGCCCCAAAGCCGCTTGGCAGTACATCCACAGGCAGACGTGCATGGGCAGCACCACCGGCAGTACACACTGCAGCCTCCGACAGTATACACCGCAGTCGATCCCTGGCAGTACTGCCTCCAAGCCCTAGACCCTAGACCCTAAACCCTGAACCCTAAAGCCTAAAGCCTAAAGCCTAAACCCTTGAGCCTCAGCCGCGGTAGCTGGAGCGCCCAAAGTGTGAACCCCCATGAGTGGACCCATCTCCACGGCCTTGGCCACCCAGTGTTGGCTGGTGAGAGCCAGCAGAGGAGTCGTGGGGGTGCCAGTGCCCGTGAGCTGCGTGTAGAGAAAGGCAGGTAAAGGGGAAGGGGTGTTACGCATGCAGGTCTCATGATGGAGGATCACTTGGCGATCAGAAAGATCACACGAAGAGAGATGTACGAGGTAAGGGGAGGGGTGACAATCGAGCGAACGCGACAATAATGACTCAGTGATGGCTCATACTGTCATGAATGTTACCGACAAAGGCAACAGACACTCCAGAGATGTGACGTCATGCACAGGCTCCGGTATAACGCTGTTGTCATGCTACAACCTGCACACTCACGTGAGGTTGCGTAGGGCGAGCCTTGCACTGGTGGGTACATGTGCTGCCCCTGCAGGAACGTGGGCACAGCACAGCGCGGTACAGCATAACATGACCCGGCGCGGCACAGCACAGCACAGCACGTCACAGCAGAGCATGACACAGCACAGCACAGCACGTCACAGCACAGCATGACGCAGCACGGCACAGCACGGCACAGCACACCTGGTTGATGAGCAGGGAGTGGGTGGAGGAGGTGTAGACTGGGGAGGAGGCCATGCTGTGCACCAGGTTGCGGGACACACTGCGGTACAGGCAGTACAGTACAAAAAGTGTGAGGCAGTACCAAAAGTGTGAGGCGGTATGAAAAGCCTGTACCGCAGATCAATCCTTCAGCCCGTACAACCAGTGTGTGCACTGTAGGCATGTATTGCATACCAGTCCCGCAGCCTGTACCACGTGTGTACTTTATGCACTGCTGGCGGCTGGCAGCAGTGGCTGATGCGTGAGCGCAACACATCACACAAGTGTTTGTATGAAGTGAGGAAAGGGGCAAGGGCCTGTTGCGCACCTCATGACGATGTTGGTGGCCTGGCTTGTGGTCATGGACGCCCGCTTGAAGATGTTGTCATGCGTGTGGGGGCTGGCAGCCTGCGAGTGTTCGCATGGCGTTCGCACGGCATACATGCATGGTAACTTGGAGAGTGCCCGCATGGCGTTCACATGGTTGTCATACTATGTATGGCATTGGCATGGTGTTCATCACGAGCTGCACTGTCTCAAGCAGTAGGAACCTGGTGCCTCAAATGAACCCCAATGGATGCCGTGTGATTCACAGATGTATGCGGTGGTGACGGTGTTAGTTCTAGCTAATGATCGTCAGGCCCCAACCTGCGGAAACATATGTGAAACGCCGTGTTGTTATCACCATATCACGCCATGTTATTATGATCACATTATGCGCAATGTTATTATTATCACATCATGTGGTACCCAGGCTCCCATAGCTCACCTGTGCACCGTAAGGGGAGGGTGCCACTGCAGGGTAGTGTGGCCCAGCAGCAGTGGGGGAGTAACCGACAGGGTTGGGATGTGGGGCCTCTCCATCTCCTGCCAAGATCAAATTGAATGAGATCAGATCAAGATGAATGAGATCAGGTCAACATGAGGGAGATCAGATCAAGATGGACGAGATCAGATCAACATCACCGTCAATGAGATCAGATTTAAGTTTTAGGTTTTAAGGTGTTTATGAACTTAGGGGAATCTACAAGTCGGGGTTGTACATCCTTACCCCTTGATTGTCACCATCGCAACCCATCCTAACCCTGATAAACCCTAAACCCTAAACCCTGAATCCTAAACCCTAAACCCTAAACAAAAAACCCTTACCAGGGACCAGCAACGGTTCTGCAGGCGTGCCTGCCAGCGCAGCCGCTTGCTCCTCAGGTGATGGCAGCAGCGACCTGCAGAGCAGCAGTACAATGCAGTACACAGTGGCACACACAAGTAAAGTTTATGGACAACAACAAAGACCTGGTAAAGTTGCGCTACGGGCGCATGAAGCCAAACTGTGGCCAGCTGGGTTAGCTTTTAGATATGAACGAGATGGGCGGGGCAAGAGGTGGCTCAGCTTGTTATCGCCTGAATCGTTACAACACGCATCCCATGTGAAATGCTTGCCAAACTGGGTCTCAATGGATTCAAACTCACAGCGCTTAACCATACGCTATGAATCAGAAGGTGCTGGGTCTGGCTGGGTTAGGCGACGTCTTGAGGACCCAGCAGGCGGCACCCCAGTTCCCCGAGACATCGCCCACCCCAGCCATACCCAGACCCTTCCGATTCAAGGCGTATGGTTAAGCGCTGTGAGTTTGAATCAATTGAGACCCAGACTGGCAAGCCGTTCACATGGGATGCGTGCTGTAACGATTCAGGCGATAACAAGTTGTGCCACCTCTTCACCCGCACATCGCGTTCATTTCTGACAGCTAACCCCAGCTGTCCACACAGTTTGGCTCCATGCGCCCGTAGCGCTTCTTTACCAGTTTATCTCCCTTTTCTTTGCTTTGTGGTTAGCAGCTTTTCTGGGCCTCCTTTGTTGTGGTTTGGGTTCTTTTCCTCTGCAGGTCCGTTCGGCTTCCCCTGTCCAGTTCTTTGTTGCTTGGCGGTGCGGGAGGTACCCACTCCTCCCTTTCCTTCCAGTGAAACGACCTTCATTCATTCCCATGATCTAGAGCCATATTGGCAGTCGATTGGTGGCAAACCCCAGCATACCAGTCCTCGCAAGAACCAGCGTGGTCGTGCTGCATCACCACAGCAAGACCCCAGAACACCCAGCCGCACACCAGGTCGTGTGCGCCCTAGCCCTAGGCAGCTCCGTGGGAGTCGCTGACCAGACCGGGGGGAGTGTAGCGTACAGCTACAGTTCCTAGCCTAGGTACTGGTTAGTTCTCTCATGGTGTGCAAGCTCATGCAAGCCCAGCCCTGACCCTCATGTGAGTACACTGTGCTCTCCAGCTTCCCAGCACTAGCCCAGCTACACCCAGCTCAGGTCTGCTGATGCCGTGCCGTAGCTGCAGGTAGCTGCAGCTCGTCACGTGACTAGGTGTGACCTGGGATCCCCATCCCAGCCCAGTCGGGGTGCGAGGGCAAGAACACTATGGTTCTGCGCCTCCATTGAGGTTCATGACCTCTACACCCCTTATCCATCGACGCCTACTGTCGCTAATGCTACAGGTACAGGGGCACAAGGCAGTACACAGCGGTACACACAAGTACAGCTGGCAGCAAGAGCCGGCAGTACAGCGGTACAGTGCAGTACACATCGGTACACACAAGTACAGATGGCAGTAGGGGTCTGCGTTACAGTGGTACAAAGCTGCACACGGCGGTACTTTGAAGTACAATTCAGGCAAGCTGCAAGCAAGGGTGTAGAGCTCGATTGCGCAAATGGGCATGGTCAGGACTGGATGGTCCAGGCCATGGTCAAGCAGGCATGGGGGGACACGTGTCAAGCCGCAGCAGCACGGGGTAATAAAATGGGTCTTAACTAAGCCGCGTGTTCATGTACGTTGATGGATGGTACGAGGCAGCACAGGGCAGCACAAGTCACTATATGGCAGTACAAGTCACTATATGGCAATACAAGTCACTCATATGGCAGTACATGAGACTTTGACAGGAGACGCTGTAACAAAGTTCAGTAAATTAAAAGGCGTGCACCAGAACCAGGGGATGAAGTCCCCAGTTGATGTGAATCGCTGCAACAAGTTCAGTAATAAAAGAGGCGCGCACCTGAACCAGGGGATGAAGTCCCCAGTGGTGATGAAGAGGGCCAGGGAAAAGATGAGGCCAGCATAGATGCCGTTGGCGATGGAGAAGGTGAAGGGCTGGATGACCATGGTCAGGAACGCCGGCACTGCAAGCGCACGAGGGTTTGGGGTTTAGGATTTAGGGTTTAGGGTTTTACGATTCAGGGTTTGGGGCTTAGGGTTCAACCCTGGAAGTAAAGGGCTGGATGGCCATGGTGAGGAACGCCGGCACTGCAGGGGAATGAGGGTTTAGGGTTTGGGGGTTGGGGTTTAGGGTTTAGGGTTTAGGGTTTTACAGTACAGGGTTTGGGGTTTAGGGTTTGATGCCGGATGTGAACAGCTCGATGACCATGGTGAGGAACACCTGCACAGGGGTTTACGGTTTAGGGTTGTGGACTTGTGGTTGAAGGTTTGGTAAGGTTGAGGTTTAAGGTGGTGCAAGGTTTAGGGTTTAGGCTTTTAGGGTTTAGGGTTACCTATCACTACTACCACTGCCCTTACCTGCAGTGGGCATCGATGTCCAGTTGATGTGGCCTGCCTCTCCCATCATCATGGCCCCCACCAGCACCAGCACTGGGGCAGTCGCCACCGCAGGCACCGCCTAAGCCGCGGGGCACAGAATGTACATGGGGCATAGAACATGTGAGTGAGACCCATAGATAAACGGCACACCAGATGCAGCGCCACTGCAGGCACCGCCTGAGTCAAGGGGCAAATATTTTGGAGAGGAAAGAGAACTAAGAACGTGCGAGGCAGACTTTTGAGTGGCCGGCACACCAGATGCAGTGCCGGATTCAGCATCGAGGCAGCAGCAGCAGCACCGCCTGAGTTATGGGGCATGGAAAGTGCATGGCACATAACGTGCGGGGCATAGAACATGCATGGCAGGCGCATGTGTAAGTGGCACACCAGATGCAGTGCCGGATTCAGCAGCAACGACAGCAGCGGCGGCAGCGGCAGCACAACCAAAAAGTATTCTGCTGTTCAGGTCGCTGTGCCTGATCGACTGACCGATGGAGGACGGGCTGATTGATTGATTGCTTGAATGACTGACTTACTGGTTCTGCTTTTGAGCTGTCCTGCACCTGCACTGCTGCATGTCTGACACACCTGCAGGATGGGTGACAGGAAGAGGGAGGCGCCAAAACAGGCCGACACAGTAACCGCCACCAGGCCCGTTCGGCCGCCCTCCTTGATGCCCACCTGAGTGTACCGCAGCAGTACAAGCCACCAGGCAGTACAAGCCACCAGGCAGTACAAATCACCAGGCAGTACAAACCACCAGGCAGTACAAATCACCAGGCAGTACAAGTCACCGGGCAGTACTCTGCAATCACACGTGAGGTAGGGGCTGGGACTTAGGCCGTGAGTGAAACACCAGCCCCATGTGCCCCGCGCTCCTCAGCGATAGTGGACAGTGTAGCACCCTAGCCCTGAACGCTAGCCCCCGCACCCATGCGAAACCCCAAACCGTCATGGCCCATGCTGAATGGAACGAAACGGCACCCCACTTCCAACCCCCCCAACCCACCGCGCTCTCCGCGGCAATGATGAGTGGCGTGGTGCCTGTCCAAGCGCCCAGCGCGGTGCCCACAGCAGCTGCCAGGTAGGTGGCAACCGCCCCGGGGGCCACACCGTTTTGGATGAGGCCTGCCAGTCCACACAGCCCGTACAGCGCGCCCCCGATGTCGAAGATCATCACCTGAGGGGCGTCAAAGTAAGGCAGAGCAGCAGTACAGGCACGCAGTACAGCAGTAGAGCAATACAGGATGGCAGCAGAGAGGCAGCCCCAACCCGTACACTCAAAGTGCAGTACAGCAGTACAGGCATGCAGTACAGCCTGTACAGGAGGGACAGTGCAGCAGTACAGGAGGGGCAGTACAGCAGTACAGGAGGGCAGTACAGCAGTACAGGGGGGCGCTGACCGCACACGGTGCGTCCAGTACAGCCCATCGGTACAGATGTGTGACTGTCAGGCAGTACAGCAGTACGGCAGTACACATGAAAAGTGTGATTGTTGTACGGGTTGCCTCACCAGGCCGTACGCGACGACCGCGGAGACGCAGTTGGGGTCCATGGCCAAAATAGGACCAAAGTCCAGCGGCCAGGTGGCCATGGCAGGGGGGGCAACAAAGGAGGTGGGCCACCCGCCCTTGATGGAGAAGTAGCTGTGTGACAAAAGTGAGTGTTATAAAGAGGAGTGAATTTAATGTTTAGTGTGTTACTGATTCTTACACTTTGTAAACTGAAACTGAAGGTCGTGGAAAACTGGGCGCTCAAGAAGGAGCAGCCGAGCGTGGATGGGACACAAGGGATACAAGAGCCTTTGAACCATTTCAAAGAGGACCAGTAAGGTAACAACTCTAACAAGACTTGGATGGGGAAGCAGCTGCGGGGCAAAGAGAAGCATCGGGTGATTTCAAACTGAAGGGGAAGACCGTCAGCATGTTCAAGGCATGGACGGGGAACTAGCTGCGAGCGAGGTTCGGGGTTTAGGGTTTTACAGTTTCAGGGTTACAGCTTTGTAGGGTGAAGGGACTATGTAACACAAGCGCGCGCAGCTGTGCACGCACCCCAGCGCCGTGGCCATCACACCAATGAGAATGGAGCCCTTCACATTCTTGTAGTGGAGGGACGCGATGGCCGTGAGACCGCCCATGGCCAGCAGCACCTGTACAGATTAGGGTTTTGAAATCGTTTTGAGGGTTCAGGGTTTAGGGTTCAGGGTTCAGGGTTCAGGGTTCAGGGTTCAGATCAGGCTCAGGGTTTAGAACGCTTGTGGGCTTAGGGTTTAGGTACCTGGGTTTTCAGCTCCCTTAACTCCAAAGGGGGATGTTGGCCAGTACGCGTGCACGCACACACGCGCACACACCCACACCCACACGCACCTCAGCACTGCGCAGGTCCCCCAGCCCCACCAGTGTCTGCTCGTCCTTCACCACCACACCAGCTTTCTGCATGGTGCATGTGCACACATGGGCGCATGGCGCATGTGGCTATATGGCACAGGTCGCATGGCGCATGCGGCATGGCGCATGCAGCAGCATGGCGCAGCAGCAGGTGCATGAGCAGGCATTGTGGCGCACACAGCTGTAGGTAGGTTGATGGGCAATGGCCTGCGCAGTACTGTACAGTGCAGTACAGTGCAGTGCAGTGCAATACAGAGCAGTACAGTACGTACACCAGGGCTTCAATCACATTTAATTGTGCTTATGATAATGATACCACACTATGCTTTAACATGTCTCGCTCGTTACTTACGTCTTCTTGCCTTCAGCCTTCTATATAACTTGAACAATATGAAGAAACGCTCAATATAACCACCCCAGCAGCCCCCACCTGCAGCCCGATGAAGGACAGCAGCAGCCCCATGCCCACCACCACTGCCAGCTTGATGGAGTGGGGCACGAGGTGTAGGATGAGGGACAGGGCACGGCTCACCGCCAGCACCTGCACATGCATGCAAATGCAATGTGAGAGATCCAGTGAGGTGGATCCAGTGAGAGATCAAGTGAGGGAGTGGGCAAGAAGAGCGGTGGGCGGCTCACCGCCAGCACCTGCGCGTTCACGCGCGTGCCGTGTGAGAGATCCTCACCCTGAGCCCTGAGCCTTGAACCCTGAACCCTGAACCCTGAACCCTGAACCCCAAACCCTGAACCCAGCTGCTGAACCCTAAACCGCAACCCCGAACCCTGAGCCCTGAGCCCTGAAACCTAAACCTTGAACCCTAAATCCTGAACCCAGCTGCTAAACCCTGAGCCCTGAGCCCTGAACCCAGAGAACTAAACCCTGAACCCTAAACCCAGCTGCTTCTCAGGCCACCCACCGCCACTGCGATGGCTGCTGTCATGCAGCACGCCAGCGCCACGTTCACCGACGTCCCCATCCCCAGCACCTGCCGTGGTGCAAGCACACATGCAAGCACAGCATCGGCATCAGCAAGAGCAGCAGCCTCATGACCAGCAGCGTCGTCATCAGGCAGCTGCAGCCGCGGCAGCAGCAGCAGCAGAGCAGCAACAGCAGCAGCATTAGCCCCAGGCCCCCAGCAGCAGTATCATGAGTACATGGGCGGCAGCATCAGCAGCCGCAGCAGCACAGCTCAATCAAGCACCGTACATGCATGCCAGCAACACGCATGCCATAACAGCTACAGCTGCACCACTGCGCCCGCCAGCATCCCTTCCAGCATCACCCTAGCTGGCCCGCATCCAGTGCCCACTCCCACATGTCTGGCATCCTAGTTTATTGCTATCCCCATTCCCACCTGGCTGATCACCAGGTAAAGCAGACACCTCACATCATTTTACCAAACCCACCTACCTGGTTGAAGAATAAGAAAAAAAAGAACAAGAATAGTGACCCACACCCACCTGGCTGAACACCAGGTACGCGTTGAGGCCCATGCCCGGGGCAATGCCCACAGGCAGGTTGGCAAACAGCCCCACCTGTGACGTGCCAGGGATGCACGAGAGAGGAAAAAGCCACATTTTGAGCGAGGAAGAACGTGCGCATGGGCGGAAGAACGTGCATGGGAGGAAGAACGTGCATGGAAGGAAGAACATGCATGGGAGGAAGAGCCCTCATGTGAGCAGGGACCAAGAAACATGTGGCCACGGGGAGAACTGTGTGACCACCTGTATGACCCTGCATGACCACCTTGCACCATGTGGTGTGCGCGTGTGTGATCAATCACATAACAGCAGTGTATTGCAGCTTCCAGCTGCTTGCCTTGTGTGCGTCATGCAAGCACAGTATACCCGTGATCGTACGAGAATAATGCAATTTAATAGGGTCATCCTGGATTGCATATGTATAAATAGCTCATGTGCATATTTCCCTACATGCGAGGATGCTCACCAGCAGGGATGCAATACAGCTGGTGAGGGCTGTGGAAGTTGCCACCTCAGCAACTGGAAGACCTGAGGGCAGCATGTGTCAAGGGTTTAGGGTTAAATGCTTAGGTTTAGGGTTTATGAATCGGGGTTTAGGGTTGTATGTTCATGGTTTGTTGAAGTCGTTAGACCTCAGGCATGAGAGCAGGTCGCATGATCGCAGTTCTCCACAGCTGTGCATGCATGCGCGCACATTTGCCATAGGACTGCATGTTGTGTGTGTGATGTCTGCAGAAGCCATACTGTACATGCACGTTAAAACCAGTAGGGCACACCAAAGATCACATATCTGGCTTCCAGGAAACAGGGAGATGCTGTCATCAGAATGCACGCAAGCGCTTTTCACAGATGTGCAGTGTTTTTCTGGGTTGGGTTCTGGGTAGATGCTTTTTGATGGTGTATAACAGAGCCACACACAGCTGCATGAGGACATGCTTGTGAGAAGGGCTGAGCGCTCGAGCATATGACACACAGTATTGTCAGATTGCATGAGGCCCCTTTTGCGGG
>QAXD01000167.1:120673-138560 GCA_004335575.1 Haematococcus sp. NG2 | reverse complement strand
AATTCTGGCTGTCACATGGCACTTATCCCCCCCTCCCCCCCCCCCACATCTCACTCCTGCTTGTCGCTGCCACCACGGCACCAACAAAAGAGGTCCGTTCAATACTTGCACGCAACCCTCCATGCATGCAGAACCTGTGTGAATGTCCACTCACGCACCGAGAGCAGACAAGACTTCCCTGCTGACAGCTCAGCTCTCAACCACTGCAAAGCGGCTTGGCGCGTGTGGCTCAGCGAGCCTAATGGGATGCCCCATAGAAGCAGGAGCTGTGCACTGTCCAGATCTTTGTTGTTGCAAGCCAGCTGCATGGCGGTGTCGCCATGAGGATTCCTGTGCAGGGGGTTCGCGCCCATCTTCAGCAGCAGCCATACCACTTCAAAATGTCGTTGTGACGCTGCCAGTGTCAGAGGTGTCTCCTGCGGACGATGTGGCAAACGCCCGCGCCGTGTGTTAAGTGCGGAAAAATGCGCATCACCATCCTGGCAGTACATACTGTAGCCTACAGCCCTACATGCACGGCTACAGTGTAGGTCATAATGCTCTGGTAAGAACTCCTTTGCATCTCGTACCTGTTTGAACGTGATAGCATCAGCGTTTGCGCCAGCTCTCAGCAAGAGAGCCACAGCAGGCGTTGATCCAGCAGCAGACGACAAATGAAGTGGGGTGAAGCCATCTGAGTCCACCGCGTCTACTTCTACACCTTTGGCTTTCAAGAGGGCGTTGCAAATGGCTGCTGCACCAGCGGCTGCTGCAAAGTGCAATGCTGTCCGTCCTGCAGGCCCAGTGATTGCAGCATCTGCCCCCATATCGAGCAATGTCCGTACAGTCAGTTGCAGCCCAGCTCGTGCTGCGTGCATCAGTGGTGTGAGGCCATCACTTGCAGCAGCATTCAGCCTTCCGGTAGTGAGCAGGACTGTGGCCAGCAGTGTGGCTGTTCGTGCGCCATGTGGCTCTGCCAGCTCAAGAAGGGTGGTGCCATCATGGCTTGCTGCATCGCTGTGCAAAATGGCTTCCGGGTGCTTCAATGCCAGCTCCAAGACCTTTCTGTACTCATCCTTGGATAACTGCGAGTATACTTGCTTGGCGAAGTGGCTTGCGGAGGTTGCACGCCCCGCAGAAAAGCCAGTGGCAGAGGAGGCGTCATGCTGTGCGACACCAGCGGGTGTGCTGATGATGGTGGTCGTGTCTGCAACTGTGTCTCCTGCACTAGCTGCCGCAGCCTCTGCTGCGACACCAACAGCTGCAGACCCTGCAGCTGCTTCGCCTGGCGCACCATGAGTGGTGCTGGGGGGCACGGTGGTGGTGACGTCGTCGCTGGGTGCGTTTGGCGCACCAGCTGCTGGCTCAGGTGCGTCACCGGCTGTGCCTGCCAGGGAGCCATCGTCGCGTATGCTGGCCCAGCAACTGTCCTCCAAATCACTGGCAAACTGGTATGACGGCTTGTGAACCTCGTTGGGCTCAGGTGTTTCAAAGGAATGGACAGACGAGGCACGTGGAGCATGATGAGCGGCTTGCTTGCCAGCTGGCTTGGTGCATGGGTTCATCTCGTACCATTCGGTCTGGCAGATGTGCAGAGCACCGCTGCTCACCCATTGAAACGCACTGCGATATTCGCTGGCGTCGAACATGTTGCCCGCTTTGTCGCTACACAAGTACTGCGGTGGTTTCATGTGGGCCGCCTGTATTGCAATACAAGAGCAGGGCACTGGATATGTGAGCAGAGGTGCAGCACGACATTGATGCCCATCAGTCTGCTGTCTAGTGTGCCCTTGGGCAGCAGCTTGCTACGATGATTGTGAAGCAATGATTGGCACTCTAGTTCATGCTGTCAGGCTCCGGCATGCAGCTGGAAGCTCCTGTTACGCCGCTGTTATGTTATGCAGCCTCTTGTCTGTGCATGCCATGCCGAATTCATGCATCCACACTAGGCATGGACTGGAAGCACGCACCGTCTCGATTGCTGGGTTGCTCACAGCATACGTACTGCCCGATTCTCCAAAACTGTGCAGCTCACAGTACAGTGACCCAGGCACCACCTGCTGCTGGCAGCGGCCAACTGCTGTTGTCGCCATACATGTGTGTGTTGCATCGACCGCCTTGCCTTGCTGTGGTCCAAGGTTGCGGTCCGAGGTCCCTGTAGGCTGCAGCTGCCATCCTTCCCGTTCTTGCTGCTCCCACAGCTTCATCTGTGCTGCGTGTTGGCTGCACAATCTGGGTGAGCTGCTGCTCGGTGAACACATGTGGCAGCAGCGTGCACCGCTTTTGGTGATGGCCATACATCTGCCTCCATCATCCTGAGGTCAGCAGCAAGAGGGTGAAGATAGTCGCTCTAATTGTAGTTCCATATCGACACAGCAGATGCCAAGACAAATTACATGTGTGGCGGTTTGCCTACCACATCAATGGGCAGCTGGCGCAGCCCAGCACGCACCGACAGCATCACAAACATGCTGATGCCACTGTGCGCACGCAGATGTGAGTCTGGCGCTGTTCGCACACTGTCTGCTTTGCTGTCGCAGGCGTGCACAGCTAACAGTATACACCATACACCATACAGTGGGGCAGTTTGAGCGGGAGAAGGGCAGGAGGCGCACAGGCAGAGTGCACGGTAGGTTGGTGCCAAGCAAAGCGTCGCGGACTGAGGCCAAGCCATAAGGCAGGCAGCAGAAAATGGTGGTTGTGAGGGTAGGCAAGGGCATGGTCAGGACTGTCCTAAGCATGGCGGTATTAGAAGGCATGCAGAGCAGCGTGTCAAACTACAGCGTCACCAGTTTCACCACGCTTGAACGGTGTGTGTGATAATGTTGATGATCACACAACGGCTGCATATTATCACAGCTCTCAGCTGCTCGACACAGCCTGGTAAAAACTGTTGAGGATAGATGGATGCTTGTGATAGATTATTCCAGTACTTGATGCTTCAAAAATACCACGGCACATGGCAAATGCGCACATCCTGATTTGCACAACACGCACTCACATCTGTTGCTTGTGCACCTGGTGCAGCTTTGAGCTCCTGGTAGCGCTGGAACTGCCGCCAGTGCGCGTAACAGAACCCGTTGGCCTCTTGGCTGGCCTTGGAGGTGCAGCGCCTGTGGTTGTGCATGTCTACCACAAGCGCTTTGCACTGAGCGCGTTGCCGAGGCGCCTGCCGTGGCTGTGGCTGCTGCAGCTGCTGCTTTGTGCCCTGCGGGAGTTGTGTTTTGTGCAAGCAAAGATCAACTGCGCAGACATATCCATCAGCACCATTCAAGAAGTGGCAACCCACAACCCTGCCTGAAAAGCTTACTTCTAAAGCGCCCCGCATGCAGCTGACCTGATGCCACAACAGCATAACACTTGCACCCCCCAACAAGCACACCCAGCAGGGCCAAACACATGCGCCCATGCAGAGTCGCTCCATGGCATGACGCAAGCAATGTATACAAGTGCAGTACCTGTTCAGCATTGCCCAAGGACAGTGCCCACCCAGTGATGCTCCATGGGCTGGGTCTATGCAGCATGATCGTGAGCACTGCTTCTGCCGTGGCACCAGGCGTGACGAAATGCATGAGCTTGAAATTGGAAGCAAAGGCTCCCGACTCTGCCCGCCATGGGTAGAGGATGCTGAATGGAGCACCAGTGACCCAGCTGGCTGCCTCGAGCAGCACAGGCCATGACACTGGCTGCCCCAGCGCCACAATGCCAAGCACAGAGTACACATCGAGGCCCTCCCAGGACTTGAGCGCTGCTTGCAGTCTGGACATCGGGTGCCCCGCATCAATGCCTGCTGGTGCATGATGTGGCGGGCCAGCAGTACCAGGCTCTGCATGGCTCTGTGACCGCCAATGAGGCTGGCCTGCTGCATCGTTCATCTGCGTCAGCGCCTGTTCGACAGCTGCCAGCACCAACTGCCGCAGCTGCTGGTCATGCAGGCCCAACGCATCTGCCACATATCCATACATATCGTGTACAGGCACAGCTTGAACATTGTGAGGGAGGCTGCACATCCCCGGTCCCACATCTGTCAGCTTCAAAACAGCTGGCGCTGTGCTGATTGAAAACAACTTCCTGGCACTTTCGCTCCCAATGCCTGCAAGGGAGCTGTTGAACGTCGCAGCCTCCAGCACCGGCACAACAGCTGCGAGTGTGCCCGCATGTGCCGCGGAATCCTTGATGCAAGCACGCAGATGGTGCAGCGCATCGTCAAAGGACATGCCCCCACGGAGCGCATGAACTGCAGACTCAGCAGCTGAGTGCACACTATCCAGCGCACTCTGCACAAGCAGAGCAGGGGGGCAGATAAGCCACGTGTTCGGCTGGCTGTTCATGGACAACCAGTGCACTATGCAACCGTGTTTGCATGTGTGCGGGTGATGTGAGCATACGTGCTAATGTGTGTGCAGACTATGGCAATAACGCAGGTGCGCACCTGCGCACCCAGCTGCTTGGATGCCTGCTTCAGTGCAATGCGCAGCTCAGGGGCGCAACCTTCAGTGGACAGCGACGAAGTGAGCACATTCAAGTCCTTTCCAAGCTGCGCACACTCCTCAGCGCCCAATGGCAGTGGCAGGGTTGCCTGAGCAGGTCTGCCATGGCCCAGCCCACAGCTCCACAGCTCCAGTGCAAGCCCAAGTGTGAAAAGGGCTGCATTGCGCTCGGTGCCCGTGCAACCACTAAGGAGCCTGCGCAGAGCAGACATGAGAAACCACATTCCACATGGATGCAGCAGATGTACTGACGGGCAGCATGAGTGCCTCGCGTTTATCTAAGCACTGGGTTACCACCCACACGTGGCAGTGAACAAGATGCACAAGGTGGACATCAGGAGATCAGCAGATAATGCATGTATGGAGTGCCAGCAATCCACATTCAAATAGGACGCACTGTTTCATGGCGTTTGCTTCCGCCTCAGTGGGTACCAGCAGAATGTAGGAGGACACGGACATCTTATGCCCCCTGAGCCCACGAAGCGCCAGCAGTGCATACTTGTGCCGCTTGCTGAGAAAGCGTGGGTCTGGTGCAAGGACGAGTGTGGGCCGATCTCCTGCTGCACCTGGCGGAGGATCAGTGTGCACACTCCCTGAGGTGTTACTTGTGCCGCCGCTGCTGCTGCTGCCGCTGCCACTGCCACCGCCCCCGCTGCCGCCGCCGCCGCCGCCGCCCCCGCCGCCACTGCTGCTGCCGTCGTAGCTGGTGCGGTCGCTGCCATACATGGGCAGTTGGGACGGAGCACCCCCACTGCTGCTACCTTCATCCAGCCCAATGTCGCTGCTGTCATCATCGCTGCCAGAGCTGCTGCCAGAGCTGCTGCCGGCACCACTGCTAGATGCAGAGGGTTGAGGTAGCGGACCCACCACCAGCTGCTTGGGGGTTGCCAGTGCCAGCCCCAGTGTCACCCTGCCAGCAGCTGCATGTGGTGTGATGCGCACCATACATGGCATGATGCTCCTGCTGTTCGCCATCACATGGTCGCATGGGCCACACCCCGACAGCTGCATGGATGGTGCCTGGCTGGTCTTGCCGTCCTTGTGTGTGGCCGCTTGCAGCAGCTTCTCCCAGCTCATGACATAGCCGTCTTCCACCACAGGTGCAGGAGGTGCTGCACCAATGCTGCCCTCCACTAGCTGGCCCCTCCGGAGCAGAGCACACACATGCGCGACCTGCACTGTCGCGTGCTGTGTGTGCTGCGGCACCAAGGCATGCAGGACTGGCACCATCGCACGCAGGACTGTGAGCGCATCCCACGGGACACGGATAATGTAGTCAGCCACCACGAGCAGACACTTGTTTTCAGTCACCATCCTGTACTGCATTCTGGGCCCGCTGCCGCCGCTGGGGCCTCCCCAATCAGCCACCTGACGCCGCTTAGTACTCTCCACATCGTCTGGACTTGCTTTACCTCTGACATCCAGAACAGCAGCTTGCATCTCAACAACGTGCAAATACTGCATCTCATCAGCCTGCAAACAGAAGAAACATGATGGGCTCTGCGGCGATGCTGTGCGGTGTTGTGCCTGGTTGTTGATAGCCCTCGCCTCAATTGCGTATGCTACTGCTCTGTCTTACTAAGCAGGCACCCACACCATCCGGCTGCAGCCTTGGCGCAGCCAATGGCATGCAGCAGACATACAACTACTTGCCTTGCGCTTTGTGCCATGTGTTTCATTCGGCAGGCTGGCTGCGTCCTGTGTGTATGGTGTGGCGCCCTCGACCTGTGGCTGTTGATGCAATGCGGGAGCACATACATCAATCAGCACACAGGCATGCCATGCATGATGCTTGTCACATCAGGTTCACAGCACAGGTAGAGGATGCAGTACCAGAGAAGCAAGCAATAAGGTTTTACTTGCTTGCACAGCATGCAGTTGCTCAGATTGCAGTATCACAGATGTCATAGATCTAGATGGGCTGCCAGCCGAGCAACATGTATGGTGGCTCGGCATCTGTGTTGTCCGCACGTGCAGACCACAGCAACAGCGCGATTTGATTGTGGTTGTACCGCCATTATCATTTTGCCTGCTCTAACCTGCATATTCTTGACTTTTGCAAGCGTACATATGTTAAGAATAACGGGTGTGCAGCAGGTGTGCCCAGTAGGTATGCCTACACTTAGCCACACTGGTACGTGTGCCTGCACTTGATCAGCCTGTCCAAGGAAAGCAAGGCGAATACATACACATCAAACACCTGTGGGGGTAGATGTCATGTTCACCATGCCCTGCCACCAGGTCCCAAAAGATTAACATACTGTATACAAGACAAACTTTCTGTGGTTTGTGGCATGTGGCATGGGTGCACACCGGCATCAGGAGTGTATACATCACATCATGCAGCCAGAGACCGCATAAAGAAATCGTGCAGTGGGCACAAACCTCCAGTGATGGGCCCGCATCAGTGTTGGACGTGTTGGCATGTGGCGCTGCAGGGCCGGGTGCCATGCCATCGGTGCCAACACCAAGCGAGTCACCCTCATGCAGCAGCCAATCATCAAGCCATCGCCAGAAGGTGGAGTCCTGCGGGGCTGAACCTAAGTTGTCACCGCCAAATGATGCCACATCAGGACCTGAGGCTGCTGCCCCAATCAACGGTGTCTCAGGTGGTGCAGCCGCAACAACACCTGTGCCTGATGTGGGCCCTGCATGCCCTGCACCCGCAATGGCTGTTGCACCTAATGACTGGGGCTGTGGCCAGTTGCCCGCCTGCATGTGCGCATGACCAGTGTAGGCAACAGGACGTGAGCGACAGGATTGAACCAGGATTGAACCAGGATCAACATTTGCAGTGAGCGGCATGGGAGTGTCCTGCTGTGTGCCAGGGTGTACGAGAGCTTAGTGTGGGAACACGACTTTGCTTCATTACTTGCCTCAGCACCTTCCATCGGTCTGCTCAGACGCGTGCTGGGATCCATGCTGGGCACACTGAGTATAGGGGCGTTCGCTGCGTCAGTAACAGGCCCACCCATGCGGCACCCATGCCCACCCATTGCGCCACCATGAACAACGCGTTTGTTCTGGCCTGAGGTTGTCGGTGCAAGGTGCGAGAGCGGCAACGAATGAAGTACATGAGTTGCTGTAGGACCTGGCACAGCTGCACCTGAGGCGTTCCGCACCCGCCCTACCGATGCACCTCCTGCTGCACTGGTTGAGCCCAGGGCATCATGCCCATATGCAGCGCCTGATGCGCCGGACATGCCTGCTGCTGGCACAGCAGCCACAGCAGTGGCAGGTCCAGGTTGTGGCTGGCTATGTGGCGATGACGTGCTAATGTGGCCCACATGCGGCAGAGCTTGGGCCTGCACAGGTCGTACAAATGAGATGGACATCTCTTGAGCACCCCATGCCATGGCGTCAACGGACAGGCCCTTGTGCTAAACATAAACTCAGTTGGTTCAGATACAAACAATCCCAGCACCCCACACAGTGCTGAGCATGTGCATGTTGGAAAAGTGGGGAAGCAGGTTATGACAGCAGTAAATCTTTCATGCAGCCAGCAGACAGGTAGGACTGTGCATGGTTTCGCACGCTTAACCCACATCACACACTGTAGCCAAGGCTGCTGTCATGTCGGCCAGTAGCCGAGAGATCTGTTGGTGGCATTGTAAGTGGAAACTTTGCAGCATCGTACGTGTGATGCCCTCGCCCTGCTTCTTTACTTTCTCTGCAAGCTCCTTCGCTTCATTGCAGAGGCATAAAAGCTCCTGAGCATGATTGGCATGATCTGCAGTGACATCCAAGGAGTCAAATGGGAACGCCATGTTGGTCAAAACAAGCATGTTGCAGCTCGCTGCCTGAGCCTGTTCATGATCTCCTCCAGATCCTTCTGAAGCTTTACAACATTTCACGCCTTGTTGCTGGAATCCCTCCCCATACTGCTTCCCGCGTGCAGTAGTGTGCTGATACCCTCATGCGTTTGCGGCAGGTGCTGTGGCATCAATGCTGTTACTCCCCATGGACCGTTGCTTGCCTGGTGCTGTTGACGTCATGGCAGGCGGGGTGGCATTCTCTGCTGGAGGCTGCTGCACGGCATGCATTAGTAGCTCCTCATACCCCCCACCAGCAAACCCAGCCGCAGGGGATGACCCGCCACCTGCCATTTGCTGCACCACGGGGTTGTTGGTGCTCCCACGCGCATCTTTCCACCACTGCTTGTCTGACTGGCCACTGCATGCCTGCTGCTGGCGCTCAGGGGCTTTGCAGAGCATCTGACACTTGCATATAGGCACTTACAGAGCACTTACAGAGCATCTGACACTTGCATATGCACTTACAGAGCATCTGACACTCTCATATAACTGAAAGGTGCCCTGCCTTTGGTTGCGTGGATGGGTTCTTGCTGGGCTTGACAATGTCACATGTTATCTTCAAAGGATGCCCACTCAGCGCCCGGCAATCAAACTTCTGCAGCTTATGCCAGGAAAGCGACTGTTGTTGCTGTCGTTGTTGCCGCGTACAGCTCCAGACACTGCCATCAGCTGACTGAGCTTGGGCAGCTTCTTTCAGCACTTTCTCGCATTCTGCAGCTGCTTTGTCCAGCACAGCCCGTTGTACTTCTTTTGCTTCATTTTTAATATCAGGGATATCAGAGTGTAGCTCCTGCCACTGATAACGAATGTCGCCGTGGCCGCTGGCTGATGTGCCGACACCGTCTTGCACCGTCTTCTCGACCTTCCAAATCACACAGCCGAGGCATCGCATGCAAAGGCCAGCCACGCTGTACAGAGCCCGCTGTGAACGCTCATTGCTATTGTCGGGATGGAAGAAGGTGTTTTCGCTGCCTGACCAGATGGTTGCCGCGACGTCGGTTCGATGGCTCCGAATGCGGAAGCGACTGGACGGCTTGAAAGTTTCCTTCTCTCCGGGCTCCGCAGCAGCCACGCAGTCACGCAGCCATGCTGACTTCTTTAGATCAAAATCAACATCTTGTGTGCCAATGCCCTGCCGCACCCCCTCATCAAGGGCATCACGAACATTTTTACAAGCGCTTGGCGCACGCGACATCTACCTGGAGCGTCTAGGCATTAAGACAAGTAGCACACAGTAGACATCGCACACACACACACAAAAATGCGGACACATAAATGTGGCAATGAGGTTAGCCATGAGCAACCAGGAATGCGTGTGTTGCAACTGTCGCTGCAAACTGTGCTCTGCAGGATGGCAGCTGCTCTTCCCTTACCCTGGCGAGCCCATGTGCATGCTTGCATGCGTAAGAACTTGGGTGAACACTGTTGCACAGCAGTGTATGTGTGCACGTAGAGTTGGGATGTGGTTGGGCAGCTATGCACAAGGGGCTGGCGGAAAGCCGTGCATGACCTGTCATGGACCAGCCATGATTCATTCTGTGCACTGGCCTTACACCGCTGCAGTGCACAAACGCCCCGTCATCAGCGTCATAACAGGTCACTTCACCTGTGTCTTGTCTTTTGCACACTCGCCCAACTACTGTTGCTGAGCCTGCATTGTTGCAGCCTGAGCATACAGCTGGAACACCAAGCAGTATGCGCTGTGCAAAGCATAGTTGAGCTTCAACACCAGTTGCTGCTCCATGGCCAGCGCAGCCTGCACCTGCTCGGCATCTGCTGCCGGCAGCTGCACGCTTGCGGCGTTGTTGTCGCACTTCACGCCCAGAGCCACGCACACGACGTGCAGTGGCACATTGCGCCTGACGAGCGCGTCAAACAGAGCAGCGCGCGTGCTGTCAGCATCCTCCAACGCCTTCGCCACGTGCTCCACGAGCACACCAAAGTGCATGGCCATAGAGCCCCCTGGGGCCAGCAGATCCCCCATCACGTTGAGGCTTGGCACCGAGGATGGGACGCCTGCAGCTGCATGGCCAATCGCAGCTGCATGCGAGGCGGTGTTGGTGATACAGGCAGTGGCGATGGGGGCTGCCAGTGCTGGTGCAGCAGCTTGGAGCGGGAGGCTGTGGGTGGATGTGCTTGCCCTGAGCGAGGCCTGCTCATTAACCCACGCATTCATGTGTCCGCCTGGCGGCAATGTCGATGCCGCCAGTGTGCCAAGAGCTTGCTGTGCGCCAGTTGCAGACGGTGCTGAGCAAATCCACTGTGCTTCATCCTCCTCAAACAGAGTAACTGCAGAGCACATGCCACATGCATGCCGTTCATCGAGTTTGCAAGCGGGGTGGTTGCATACTGAGATGGCCGACCGTCCTGAACACCCTGAAACACATCCCAGCACCCCAGCACCCACAGGTTAGCTGCGCTTTCAGGCATGCTATGCTCATACTGTGGGGAAACTGCAGGAATAGTTGCTTGTGTGCCTTCCCATTCCCACCTGAAACATTTGTGTGCCTTCCCATTCCCACCTGAAAGACAAGCGAACGCCTCATCTTCTCCACTCTCCATGTTTGGCACTGGGTCAAACATTGGTGGTGGCCCATCCCCACCATGGAAGGCATAGCGTGCAAGCTGCACGACATCCTGTGAAGCACATGCACATCATGATGCACATGAATGTAAGCGCTCATGCCTTTGTTGTACAAGAAGCAAGGCAGTCGGCAGGACGCAGAACACGGCGAGTGCACCTACACAGGAACGCTGCGCACCGGTTCCATGCTGGCTGTCAAGGCCGAGCAGCAGAAAAACCTCCTCCAGCGATGAAGCGGCTGGAACCGGGTAGAATGCGTACCCAAAATTGTAGGTATGTGTGCCGTAGCACTACCCAATGCCAGGCCGAAGGTAGAAATCGCCCAACAACTGTGTCGATCCATCCATGTATTTCACGCACATCATTCCATACCATACTGTTTTGGCACCTTTGGCACCTATGTATAGGTGCTCAGGTGCCCGGGGGCGGATCAGTGCCAAGAGCCGATTCGAGTGCATGATATGTATGTTATTTATTTATATGAACGCTGAGGAAGACCAAGGTGGCCAGGTGACCAAGTACCAAGGTGTAAGGTGACCAAGGTGACCAGGTGACCAAGGTGGCCAGGTGACCAGAGATGTCAGGTGCTTCAGAATGGGTATAAATCGCAACTTTGAGACGATGGAGCCATCTCGAGAGTCTCCCATCTTGTCAGCCTGCTGCTCAACACAGTATTTGCTTAAATTCCTGACCTGCTGTGCTGAATGGAGGCTCTGGAAAACGCGCTTCAAGACACGTGCAAGGCCTTCGAAACTGCAGATCGCACGCTGCGCAACACCGCTGCGAGAGGTGAGCTTTGTTGCAGTGCGGCACTGAGACGGGCAGAACATACCAGGCACAGAAGAAGGCCCAACCCCATGCACACACATGCAGAGGAACTAAAATTGTACCTCGCGAAGATTACAGGCCTGGAAAGGCCTCAAACAACCACGCTAGTCGAGCTATCAGGATCATACTCGGGTGCGGGGCTAGCAGCTGAGCTGTATGGTGGAGCTCTATGCAGGCATTTCGGCAGCATGGCTGCTCGCAAGCATGTTATGCTGAACTGATGCAGATGTTGTATGTTTGCAGACCTCATAACTGAACTGGTGTGCGATGGAGCTGGCCATGCACCACTCATAAAAGCAAATACTGGCACCTGCACGCTTGTGGGAGCGCAAGACAGGTAGGTGCGAGAGCCATAAACATTGAACATGCATGGACCTTGCCCAATCCTGCTACCGCATGGCTGTAGCTTTGCACTGTGTGTTTGCCTTTGCATCCCACGCTGCTTGCCGGCTGCACACCAATCATGCACTTCGCCCTCAATGTCCATGCATCCCAACACATATTGGTGCACACACTTGCAGCATCGCCAAAATGATGCAGTCATGGTCATGGCCACCACTTGCAGCTGCTCCAGCTGCTGAGCAGAGTCAGGTGGGTTGCTGTTGGCAGGCACGTTTCATGCCACAGCAGGCTCTTGCTTGGGGCTTCGTCGATACACCCCACATGACATGTGCTCTGACTGAACTCAAGAACTTGATAGGTGTTGTCGGCGCTCCTTTGCATGGTGCGTCCGCATTCAACATAGAAGGGCCCGCCACCATGCTGCCATGCTCAAGTTGCGCCCTCATGCTCACACCGTACCCTCATGACCTCCCCATGCTACTGTGTTTAGGTGCTGGCAGAGCGTGTCGGCCAATCAACCATCAGCCCTACCTCTGGTACTCCCGGGCCTTCTACCCAGCTGCCAACACTGCATGGCTATCAGCCAGCCACAGGCTCACTGAAGGTGAGCTGTGTGATCCCATTGCGATGCCTTGTAATGGACAGCAAAGGGACCACCTCACATTGAACTGCGGCAGCCCACATGCCACATGTGCGATACACATGGGTGGCTCATCACATGTTTGCCACTTCCCCATTTACCTGCTGCATTCCCGTCTGTGCTCCATTTCTTGCCGACTTTCATCTGCCGAATTTCAGGTTTCACTGCTGATGCTCTCTCCTGGCCGCTCTTGGTGCAGGTCATGGAGGCTATGGAACCTGTGGTGCTAATCCACGCATCAGATGGTGGCGCACTGGGAGAAATCCTGCGTGAAACAACCAAACCTGACATCATGCTGCATGTGCTGTCCCAAACCGATCCCTATCGTACCCAAGCTGCCACGCCGGTTGTCAAGCTGGAGGTACGAACAAATCACGTGCAGCTGGCGGCTGCAGCAGGATCGCGCACAAGGTTACCAGCCCAACTCCCACATCCAGCAGTCGTTAACTTCTACCATGCACAACAGCATTTCTCACATGCCAGGTATCATGGTGTGCATGTTCAATGTGCACCCAACTTTACCGAGTGGTATTCTTTTGTTTCGCCGCTGGTGCGCAGGAGTACATCCCTTTGGAGTTGCGCAGGCACCACATCGTGGTCATCACGGGCGTGACCATTCCTCAAGACAGGGACGCCATTTTGCACTCTGCGGTAACAGCGCGCATGGGGCAGGGCACGAAGCGGGGCCCGAGCCTGTTGAACGCAAGTGAACGTGCCGCAGAGCGCGTTTGGGAGGCCCACAAAGCCTTCGTGGAGAAACGCCACCACTCGGACCTGGACAGGTGTCTGGCACAGCAGCCCCATGTCTTGCTTGCGGGGTCATTGCTCGCGCAGCCCCAGTGGGCGTGCCCCAAGTAGTAGTAACCAGGATGCCCTGTGGCTGCTGCAGGCCCTGAACTGCACAATGGGACATGACAAGTACAAAGCATGCACATGCTTTATACCGCCACAATCATCACCATCTGGTATTGCTGCCTTTTATTTCCCCTCGCAGTGGTGACCCTGCAGGCGGCAGTGGTAGCAACAGTGGAGCAGCAACACGAGGCCTGAGGTCGTCTGATCTCACATGGCAAAAGCTGTGCGACCACCACATATTGCTGCAACTGGAGCGGGAGGAGGCCGAAGCATATGTGAGGGCTTTGTCCAAAGGGTTCGAGGCTGCTCTCAGTGCGGCAAGGCATTGTCGTTGTCTTGGGTGTTCATGCAGTGCGGTGCAAATCAGCTGCCACATCATGTGTGCCCAATTGCGTCCACAGGGCGCCCTCAGGCGCAAGTATGGTGCTGCTGCACCCGCGCGCGAAGATGTGGTGGCCCTGCCGGGGGATATGAGTGGTTTGGGCCTGGATCTGGATGGCTCATACAACCACCGCCTGCGCGATCGGGTGCTTGCAGCCCACACCACAGCATCTGGCAGGCGTCTGGCAGCATACCTGCAGCAGGTCATCGATGCCCTGAATGACACTCTGGAAGAGCTGTGCCTGTGGGTGAGTGAGGCGTGATGGAGGAATGAATGAAGGTCGTTACACGGGAGGAGAGCTGGGATACACGTGCTTGGCAGGGTCGGCAGAGCCCGCTCGGTGGTGTGTACACATTTTCAGCTGACCTTGTGCTCCTGCTTGCTTGTGAGTGGTGAGGTATGTAGGCAGATGTACGTTTATGAGGTGGTTCTGAAAGCCAACGATGTGCGAGCAGTTCACCCTGTCTTATGAAACTGCGGTTCTTGTACCTGTGCGTCCAACCTGCAGTGTGGCTACAACGCCAAGTTCAAGCACACAAAGGACAAAGAGGACTTATGGAATTTCCCGTAAGTGTCTGGCAGCTACAACCTGCCATCCATTCCTAAGCAGATCACTGATTACCGGCTGCCCTCAACAAAGAAGCATTTTGTGTATGTGCAGACACCAGCTTGTGCTTGCTGTGCGCGTTTGTACGGCCTTCCGTGATTGCTGACCCTGCCTGTTAGCTTCATGGTTTGCAGGAGGCTTGAAGACGACGAGGTGGAGGCGCTGGCCAAGCTGCATGCTGCTGTGCTGCAGGGGCGGGAGGTGGCTCGGCAGGAGGTGGCTCGGCAGCTGCAAGGCGGCTGCAGCCAGGCCTGTGGTAGCTGCTGTTCAGTGATTCATCAACCACGGGTATGAGCATGCGAGCTTGGTTAGGGATTTCAGTGGCTGAGGGGGGTGAGCTTGGGGTCTTGATGGAGGTGCGCAAGCGCAGGTGTGCAAGGGCGGTGGCAGGTGGGCACGCACATTGTTGCAGTCGTGGTGGTGGTTGTGGGATTGAGACAATTCACAGCCTCTTGCAGTCTCGCATGTGTCTTCTGTGTTTGTGTCATTGATGTTATGTCGTTCTAGGACATGGTGTTGATGTAATGGATGTGGTGTTGAATGTAATGCACACATGTCCATGTGATCCATGCATGACGCATGGTGTCCATGTGCACCTGTCCCAGGCACATGCCATTTGTGCAATTATATGTGTGTGGCGCACATTGTATGTGCGTGCTGTGGGGGGCTTAGCATGTGAAACGTTCAAAGGCTGAGAGCTGTGGTTTTAAGAGAGTGGGCCAGGCTAATGTTCATGTTCATGTTACATGAGCCTTCAGCCGACACGGGCTGATCAGCATTGCATGCGTGGGCCAGGCTAAGACGGCACACACATCTCCAACAGTGGCTGGCGTCGAACCCAACTGTGTCGTGCAGCAGCTGTACTGAACCACCCAATGACCGCTGTACCGTTGTACTGCTGTACCGCTGCACTGCTGTACCGCTGCACCGCTGTACTGCTGTACGGCTGTACTGCAGGCTCGGGAGGCACATGGCCCAGACGCGGGTGACTCCATGGATCCAGATCTGGACGCGTCAGACCTGTACGCGGTACAGCAGATGGTGGCGGCTGGTGGCTCCAAAGCCAAGGCCTCGCCCGCTGCTGGGGCAAGCAGCGGTGCGGCAAGGCGGATGGCAGCAGCCACGGCATCTGGGCCATTGAGCTGCTGGAGGGCGCAAAGAAGGTGTGTGGCTGCGTGGTGTGCTGGTGTGTGGTGTGGGTGGGTGGGTGACCTATGGTGTGTGTGGGTGAGGGAACATTTCCCTGGGAACATTGGCCAGGCGTCCAGAGGGACCAAGAAGTGTGTGGCTGCGTGGTGTGCTGTTGTGTTGGTGTGTGTGAATGTGAGTGTGTGTGTGTGTGTGACCGCGCACGTGCTGGGAGAAGAGGGGAGAGAAGGGGGTACGAGGGGCCCGGCAGTGTCTCTTGCAAACATCTGGCGTTATTCTACGGCCTCCCCCTGATAACATGCCTGTCCGTGGGCACTGCATTTGTTGCTTGGGCGCATGTGTTGGTGGGTTGCAGCAGTCGTGACTGAACTGCCCGTCCGGTGTCCTGTTGCTACTGCCGCTGCTACTGCCACTACTGCTGGCCGCTGCTGCTGCTGCTGCTGACCGCTACTGCCGCCGCTGCTTCTGTCGCTACTGCCGCCGCTGCAGCCTGCTGTGTGTTGCTGCCACCAGCACTGCTGGCCAGCCCACGATGCACACATCATCTTACAGCCTACCTCACTGACTCAGTTCTGCCCACACTTCTGGCTGTACTGTTTGATCATACCTCTGATCACGCCTCACACTTCTGACCGTACTGTTCGGTCATACCTCTCATCACGCCTCACACTTCTGGCCGTGCTGTTTGATCATACCGTTTGACCACACCTCACAACTTGCCTGCCTGTACTGCACAGCTCTGGCCCATATCACACACCTGTTCTCCTCAGCTACTGTTTCTATATTTATCACACTTTTTAATTTAAACCATGCCTCACATCATGCACTACAGCTGCTGGGCAGTCTGGGCAGTCTGGTGGACGCGGGTAAGACCAAGGTGTGGGATGATCCGGCTGTACCGCACCTCATGGGCTCATACTTCAAGGCACTGGAGGCGGTACGTGCCTGGAATACCAGAGGACATGTTTGAGGTTTGTTTGTGTACGAGGCATATTTTGGTGTGGGAGCACGCTGTTGGGCTGTGCGCCGTGGAACGTGCAGCGCTGTCAATACTGCATCGACAGAGGCTGATCGCAGTGCCTGCGTTACTAACATCGTGCCATGCAAACCATGATGACACTGTGCTACATTGTCCGCTGTGCATGGCCACGCTGCACAGCGCAACATGCACACAGTGCCGCGTATCACCATGCTCCATGTGGCCCCATGCGCTCCCATGCGGCTCCATGCGCCTCCTTGTGGCCCCATGCGCTCCCATGCAGCTCCATGTGGCTCAACCGCGCCTCCATGTGCTCCATGTAGCCCCATGCGCTCCCATGTGGCTCCATCACGCCTCCATGTTCTCCATGTGGTGCCATGCGGCTCCATGCGGCTCACATGCACCTCCATGTGCTCCATGTGGCCATTGCGCACAGGAGGTGGCTGCGTCCCTGAAGGCTGCCAGCAGGTGACGAGCTCCGAGGATAAAGGGATGTTATCCGCTTGTGGGGACACCTGTGCGCTCGGGAATTGCAAGCTCTGGAGACAACCCGAGCTGTGGCTTCCTGGACAAACATTTATGTACACAGTGAGCGCTGAGGAGACCATTGCGCTGTGGAGCATGTGAGCTTTGTAAAAACATGCGTAGTGCTCTGGCAGAACTATGGGATAGTGATAGCATAGTGATAAGCTCTGGGAACGAAAGAGATCTCTGATTCTACAACCTTGTGATGGCGCAGAATGAAAGGGAGCACGCAGGTCCTCACAGAGGGAGCCCCAGTGTCAAACAATACCCAACCTGCACTTGTTTCGTCCTGCCGGCTTGGATCTTTGTATCTTTCCTTGGGCACTATTTTCGGCTCCGTTGAAGTGTGATCTGCCACCACATCACTCTTTGGTACAAAAACCCTGAAATGTTCGTGTACATATTGCTGAGATGGATCTCGTTCTGTGCACACACAACTAGAAGATGAGCAAGCCTTGTGTGCCATGGTTTGTTGGGTCTGCCTTGACCTGATCATTAGATAAGGAGCTTGGTATGTAGTTTCCTATCGTCTATGGAGTCTCCTGAAGTATAAACCTTGGATGTACATAACTGTACAGGCGCACGCAGCTGGTGATGCATTTTGTACCCCACACATTTTGGATCTCTTTACAATACTAACATGGCAGCCTGGTAGAATGAAAGACGTTACACTGGGGGAGAAAGGGAGGAATGGGTACCGCCCGCAACCCCG
>QAXD01000167.1:62180-74354 GCA_004335575.1 Haematococcus sp. NG2 | reverse complement strand
TGACTGTCAGGCTCCGGCATGCAGAAACATCTGTGAAACGCCGTGTTATTATTATTAATCGAACAAGCACTCCATCAGGCACTGGATCAAGCCATCCAACATGTGCACGTGCAGGTTCGTATACGATCTGGACATCCCACTGGTCAACGGCCGTGTTCCCTTCCACAAGACTGCGTTTGAGCTGGTCAAACGTGTGTCCATGTCATCCATCCCTGAGGGTGAGTCGGTTGTCGGTTGACGGTTGGTGTTTGTCGTTTGGTGGTTGTCGTTTGGTGGTTGACGGTTCATGGTGGTTGTTGGTTGTCGGTTGGTGGTTGGCCATTGCAGGTGCGAGTTGGTTGCAATCAGGAGTTCATTGCTGGATCACAGCGTTGTTTGTGTGTGACAGCTTCCAACCCTCTCGTGGTCCGCCCTTGTGTGGTTCTCACGCTCTCTCACTCCCCACGTACCACCCACACGACCCCCTGTCCTCACGTTCCCTCACTCCCCACGTCCTTCCCTCACACTCTCTCACTCCCCACGTCCTTCCCTCACGTTCCCTCACCCACCACGCGCCTCATCAGGCGCCCTGAAGGAGCAGCTGTTACGGCATTTCTTGCCAACCTCTTGTTATACACCGCAAGGGCCCATGCCCCTCGCCAACCTGCCTCGTGACCCTTTTCCCACCCTTTTCCCACAGGTGCCCTGAAGGAGCAGCTGGACCGGCTGGTGGAGAAATTCTTCCGGAACCTGCAGTCGGACGAGATGCTCAACTTCAGCGTCGCGGTGACCGTGGGCCGCGTGCAGCGCAAGTGGCGCGCGCGCATGCGGGCGGCCAAGCTGATGCGGAAGAAGGCGTGGCGGCACGCGCGCAAGGTGGGGCGCCGTGCCCTAAACCCTGAAACCTTAAAGGCGATGAAGTGCCCTAAACCCTAAAACCCTGAACCCTGAACCCTAGTGGCACTTAGTGTACCTCCTCACTGCCTTGTGCCACCCTTTAGGGTTCAGGTTTAGGGTTTAGGGTTTTGGTGCACCCACTTGTACCACCCGTACTGCTGCACCACCCTGTACTGCTGCAACGTCCCATACTGTTGTTTGCCCTGTACTGCTGTACCACCCTGCACTGCTGTACCACCCTGTGAAGCCTTGCACCCCCCCGTACTGTTGTACCGTCCTGTACTGCAGTACCGCCCTGCACCCCCCCGTACTGTTGTACCGTCCTGTACTGCTGCACCACCCTGAACTGCCTTGCCCCCCCCCCCACTGTTGTACCGCCCCGTACCGCTTCACCACCCCATATAGTTGAACTGCCTTGCACCACCACGTACTGCTGTACCGCCCCGTACCACCTTGCACCGCCCCATACTGCTGTACCGCCCCGTATTGATGTATTGTCCTGTACTGCTGTACCGCCCTGTACCGCTTCACCCCCCCCGTACTGCCCGGCAGGACGCGCCGTGGTACCACCAGTTGGTGGCTGAGAAGGAGCGGCTCATCGACACGTACCACGCACACAAGGAAGCTGAGAAGCAGGCAGCGCTGGCACACATGGCACAGGTGTGTGTGGGTGTGTGCTTGCGCGTGTGATGAAACTATTTTAAACTGTTTTGGAATGAAATTATTATGTGACCCTGAACCCTAAACCCTTACCCCTCGTGGCCCAAACCCTAAAGCCTGATTGTTTGCGACCCTAAACCCTAAACCCTAAAGGCTGTGATCCACTCGCCACTCCCACAATCCCTCCACACCCTCTGCCTCCAACCCTAAAGCCCCAAACCCTGAACCCTGAACCCCGAAACCACATCCACAACCTGAACCCCAAAACCCCATCCACACCCTAAACCCTGAACCCTAAACCCTAAACCCTAATCCTTAGAACCTAAACCCTAAACCCTCAACCCTGAACCCTTCAGTCCCCGCCCTGAACCCTTCGGGTCCCCGCCACAGGAGCAGAAGGGCGCGACCGGTCTGCTGGCCGTGGTGCAAGGGGTGACGTCGGGCGCACCGCATGTGGCGTCACGCTGGCGCTTCAGCCCTGCGTACGTGCCCTGGGCGGACGAGCTGGAGAAGGTGACGACGACCAAGAAGCTGAAGCAGGTGTGTACGTGTGTGCGTGTGTAATGTTCTAATGTATAATGGCCCTTCGTCATGTGTGTGTGGTGACGACGACCAAGAAGCTGAAGCAGGTGTGTACTCGTGGCCGTTTCCGCGCACAGTGATATGCTTTTCATGGGGTTTCCTTTCTCAACCCTGAAACTCTGAACCCTAAACCCCAACATGCCCGCCCTAGCTCCTACAGCGAACCCCCACACCCTCAAACTCTGAGCCCTAAAACCCAACATGCCTCCCCCCCCCTCCTGTCACCCACACAACACCCCAACACCCACACCACACACCCACACACGCGCACGCGCACGCACGCAGCTCATGGCGTTTGCGTTCCGTGGCAAGGACAAGGAGGCGACCGCACCCACCCCCAAGGCGGCAGCAGCACCCTTTGGGTTTGGAGACCTGGGTACTGGGGACGCGCGCTGAAGACTTTATGGTACAATGCAGGGGTTCAGGTTGAGGTGAAGGCAGGTGCTTGGGTTAGGATGAACGAAGGGGTTTGCGGCTGGGCGAAGGAAGGGGTTTAAGGGGTAGGTGAAGGAAGGGGCTTGGGTTCAAGGCGAAGGGATTCAAGGGGCGATGATTTAAGTGGTTTAGGTTTGGATCTGATGCATGCTTGGGCCCGAAGGCAGGGGCTGGCGATGACGTGTGTGCGCAGAAGCCAGTGGTTGGTGTGAAGGCTCAAGGGTGGGGGCTGTGGGTGCCTTCATATCCACATCGTGCACTGCAGCACTCCACTGCTTTGTGTGTGTCCATCTTGTGGCTGTGTGCATGGGGCCACAGCTGTGTGATCTGCTGACTGCTTCCTCTTGTTGTTGTTGCTGCTGTTGTTATTGTGAAGAGCAAGGAACTGGGGAGGGACTAGGGAGAGGGGCAAACAAAAGGGGTGTAGGCTGTGTTGGTCATGCACAGCTGTCAAGCTGCGTGGGTGATCGGCTGCAGCCACGCAAGCGTAAGCGGGATCCTGTTTCCTTGCGGATATGGTATGTCTTAGTTCGTTGGTACGATTCATCAAAGATCATGTAGTTGCCTTGGACTGCATTCCAGAGCACTGCACTGTGGGGTTTGGGGAACCTGGCGATCTTGCTCACAAGGGCCTGTGCAGTATGTGACTGCAACTGCTGCAGCTTCCTTGCTTGGTTTGGGAAGGCAGTTCATGGGACGGCTGTGATGTATGGCCCAGTGTTTCCACATTGTTCAGCTGCATGCGGCTGTGCGGCGCCCGTTGTACCCCACCATTCTTAGGTCTTCTATAGATCTATACTCACAGGCAGCTTGGTAGGCTGTGCTGAGCTTTCCGTGCATACCTGGACAAGTCCTCACTGTGATCGTGGAGTGGATCTGGCTGCGTGCGTACGGTCGATTCATGGCGGCCCTTTGATTGTTAGTACTCTTGGCCTTGCCTGCGGGTACATGTTCTTACAGGCAGGGTGCTTGCTTGGTTGCACGCACAGCTAGCGTGCACTGTGAGGAACCAAAGGGGACTGTGAACAGAACGGGACATGATGTTCTTGTTGTTGTTACAGAAGCCGTAGGCGCCAGTCAAGGCCCTCTTGGCGTGTGAGCAAACACTTCACTCACAGACCGACGAGCCAGGTAGGGGTGTTATGTTAGCTGGCGGGGAGAATCTATAATGTTGTAGGGGTCGCTTCCCTTGCTCTAAAGCCTTACACTAGTACTGCATGCGCTGCGCTGGAACTGCTTTGAACTGGTCACAGCAACGCGGGAGGGCGGATAAGATGTAGGCTGCCATGCCCGCGCATATCGTACGTATGTGCTCACAGGCCATTCATGTATGTCCATCTGTGGTCAAAGGGTGCGTGCAACAACAAGCGTATGTAACCACGTGCGTCTGAGCAGAGGAATGCCAGAAGCATCCAATGCAGATGATTCACTGCATCAAAAGCCGATGGCAAGTCATCAACCAACAATGCACAAAACATCCAGTGGCAGCTGCGGCATCACGACTGTCTGAATATCAAAGGTAGCGTCCAACCAACCACCCCAACAACCGGCCAACCATACAATCAACCAACCAAACCAACCTAACAAGGGTGTCATCAGTCAGCAACAACTGTCGGTACATCACACATGGGTGTACTGCCGGTACATGTCCAGTGGCTGCTGTTGGGTAGCAGTACAGCCAAATCGCACAGTTGCACTTGATGGACACCCATGCAGGCTAGCAGGGCAAACCCTACACCCTACACCCTAAACTCTGAACCCTGAACTCTAAACCATCAACCCCCACGCTGCACACTCCATCTCGGCATCCACTTTCCTGTCATGTGTGGCGCACTCTCGCACTACCAGAGCTTGGGTTCAGGGCGTTAGGGTTGAGGGTTTTATGGATGGTTTACATGTCATTAGTTGACAGTCCATTTGCACAGTTGACAGCGTGTGGTGGGTCATCGCCTGCCTTCCCAATCGCGGCTAGATACCCTCATCACTGTGGCCTTGCAATCTGATGGTCAGCTTTTGTGCCTACTACCATGCTGGCATGGCTTTGGTGCCTTGGGAGGTGTGACAGCCGGACGAGTGGTTTTGCATTGCAGCCCTGTGAGGCTAGGATGTTGCACACAAGTACAAATATAAGATAGCAGCTGAGGAATTGGGAAGTGTTGGGTTACCCAGTGCAGCAGCTGCGCGCATGCGGATGCCTTGGCCTACGTACGAGTGTTTTTGCTGCCCCAAAGCAGGCAACTGAACGGCCCCAATGCAGGCAACAGAACGGCCCACCGTGGTGGCCCACGGGAGCGGTCAAACTCAACCCCACCCCTTGAAAGCGCAGGCATGCAGCACTTGCCCAGTGCTGCACATGCTGCCATTTATCTGAGTCAGCACGCAGCACAGCATCACCTGTGTGTCATCAATGCACTCAGCATTGGTACATCCCCCAGCAGGGCAGCAGCCCGCATTTCCATCGTCTTGAAGGAGCGCACTTTAGAAGGCGATCGGATTCGAGTGCGTGTCCATGCGCCCCTAGGTGTGGCTGGCTGCATGCTTAGGAGTGGGGTTGTCAGGCACTACTGCAACCGCGTCGACCGCGAGGCGCGATAGAGACGCTCTGCATTGTGCTCTGAGCACAACAGCTACTGCGCTCAAGATGGTAGGCTGTCGGATGGATGATGGTACCGAGTGAGGTTGGGCAGCAAGGTGTCCAGCTCCTGACACGTGCCGCATTCCCCAAACCTTGCCTCGTTGTAAAGTGGATCTATAAAAAGAAGCTGTAGCCTTGAGCAGCCCCTAGACGTGGGATGGTCAAGAGCCAAACCCCTGAGCCACAGCACGCAAAGGAAAGCACGATATATCACACGCAGGAGTGGTCAGAACTAGCTTGAAACTCCAGGTGACCCTTTGTTCAAAGGCACAGGTCCCTGAATGGAGGCACAGACACTAAGCCAGACGCGCTGCTGCCGCTGCAAACTTTCTCGCAGTCAAACTACCAGCACCAAGATGCACGCAACAACGCTCCAGGCGTCAGGGATGCCCCGCAGCAGGTCCTGGGGCAACTTGCACAATGCCAGCCACTCTGGCCTGCATTCCCACGGGCCTGTGCATCCCATGTCGCGGCTGCGTGAGTCCGGGATGGCCAGGGCGCTGTCGCATCGCGACCTTCAAGCGGTACAGAGCTCTCATGCCACGCCTACCGCGTCAAGGCGCACCAGCTTCAATGGCCAGCAGCAGGAGCAGCAGGTGGCAGAAGCGACAGCGCCTGCGGCACAGTCCAACACCACGGCGTCACATGCAGGAGCACCTTACGCATCCCTGACACGGTGCGTGCCTACCCAACCGCATTTCATTGGCGAAAGCCCATGGCATACATAGCATTGTGTTCACGGGCTTCTTGGGATCTTGTGCCTGCAGTGTTCTGCTGATCGGCCAGCCATCCAACCTGGTGCGGAACCTGGCGACTCGCAAGTGGCGTGTGGCGGGCCCGATCTCGCTGCTTCTCTTCCTGTTTGGCTTCTTCGTCGCCATCATGGCTGCAGTGCGCTCAATGCTGGTTCGCCGGGTGAAGGCGTGCAAGTGCTGCAAAGGCTACGGCATTGTGCGGTGTCGCCTTTGCGACGGCAAGGGCGCAGTGGAGTGGCGTGGTGAGCATGGCCATGGAGTTGCCATGCACTGCACACATGATGCACCATGCTCCAGTGCTTAAATTGTAGTTTAGCATTGCAGTTTAACATGGGCGGGGCTGTTGCAGGCGAACAGCAGCATGCGGCACACGTGTACTGTGTTTGATGATCTTCTCATGCTGCTGTACGCAGGCAAGAACGACCATCTGGAGACGTGCCCCCTGTGCATGACCAAGCGCTTTGTGACATGCCCCAACTGCGGTGGCCACTACCACAAGCGCATGTTTGCGCACAGCAAGGGGCCCATTTCCATGCCCGAGTTCCAGAACTGAGCACCTTGGACGGGGCTGTGCCGCTGCCTGGCGGCTGGGTGCACAGTGGAGGCGGGCTGGATCAGCCACGGCGCCATGCTGAGTGTCAGCTACAAGGGCAGCAGCATAGGGCGGGTGGCGTGGCATAGGGTGGCGTCGTTAGCGTGACGTCCCCTGGTATCAACTGCATGAACCTTTTGGAACCGGCGATGCGACTGGTGGGCTGAAAAGATTCAGGGGAGGGAGCAGCGCGAGATGCACCAGCTTGAGCACTGCAAGAGATGGAGTCACAGCAAACAGATCATTGCTGAGCGGAAGAGCTTGAGGGGGCCGTCTGCCTCGATGCAGAGGCAGGTGGTAAGAAGAGAAGGCTAAGAGGTGCTCTGGGCACTGGGTACGGGGCAGCTTGTGAGCTGCCTTCAGGGGCTAGTAGCTGGCGCCCCGTGAGAAGCTTGTGTATGAGATGGTGAGGAGGGTGGCGAGGGGTGCATCTGGTTGGTATTCCACAGCGATGCGCCCGAATATGGTTGCATAATCTTTCATTGGACCTGCTCAGGAGGAGGTCGGAGCGGCGGTGTGGCATGTCTTGATGGTCTGGTGCCGACCGGCAATGGCACAGCCAAGTTGCAAGCAGCAGCAACTGACTGAAGCATTCGGTGTACAGGCAGGGCATGTGCCTTTGGAGCACCTGCCTTGCGCTGGTGCGTAACGCACGGTTTGGTGCGTCAATTTGAGCTGGAACAGGCGGGTATTGACAGCAGAATATAATTGGTCTGGGCTGGCGAGTTTTGTCCATGCTCTTGGGTGGGCGGGCGTGTTCGACGCAACTCTTCAGAATTGCAACAGTTGCACAAGTATTTCTTGTCCGGGTGGTCCTGGGTGCTCCGGATCAAAGGGGGTTCTCATGTCCACACGGGATCTTGACGGATCGTTCCACGTGGTTGCAATTTAATTCGTATTGTGTTTGATTTTGTGGGGCTGTTTGATTTGTGGCCGTGAGACGGTGGGGGTTTGGGGAATGTCTGGTACGCATGCATAGACCCCAGCAGTCAACATCTGCTTCTGTTGCAGGTTGGGGGGTTGGGAGTGGAGTGAGGTTGGAATGAGGCCACGTCTGCCATGCAAGCATGCGGTTTCGAGCCGCATGAGGAGACATGCTGTATGCGCAGGCTGGGCCTTTGCCCTGCAAGTGGAGTGTGACCTGAGAGACGCGTGTGCACTTGAGAGAGCGCTGCAGCTGATACTATTGCCTTTTCCGCGGTGTGCATGTGTTGTGAACGGTGTGCTTCCGTCTAGTAGTGATTCCAGAGGTGTTTGGAATTTGCTTCACAGCAGGTCTGTGTGCCCCTTGTGACCTACCTGCTACCTAGTTCTCTGAGAGTGAGTGGGGCCCCGAACATTCTAGGGCCATCCTGTAACACTACTGAGAGCGCTTGACTACTGTGCAGCCCGACCCATGAGCTTGTTGTCGAGGGTTTCTTGGCATGTGAGCAACGGTCCAATCATCAGTGTATCAGTCTGAAGCTGCAAGTAACCCTGCACTCATGCACCAGATCCGTACCGCCTGTGATGTTTGTGTGCCCAGCAGGATTCGACCTCCTTCAGCGTTCCCACGCCCTCTTACCCCCTGAATTGTTAAAACATGATGCTCCAGAGCAGGATTGCTGTGCGCCCAGTGGGCCAGGCACGCATGAGCAGGCGTGCAGTGAAGGTTGAGGCCAAGGTCAACCTGAAGCCCGGGGAGCCTCGCATCATCAAGGGGAAGTGCTTCGTGACCCGCGACGTGAGTACCATCATGCACCCAGGTTTCCAGACTCCGCACCTAATGCTGACTGGCATCTTGATGCACATTGATGCAGAACATTGATACAGACCAGATCATCCCCGCCGAGTATTTGACGCTGGTGCCATCAAAGGTGGGTAGGAGTGGGGGTAGTGCAGTGGTTGCGGCGGGCCTTGGGACCTGCCAGCGAGCGTGTCTGATGCCTGTGAACATGCTGCATGCTCGCAGCCTGACGAATACGAGAAGCTGGGCAGCTACGCCCTCATCGGCCTGCCAGATGACCAGTACCCCGTGAGGTGCGACGACGCACTTCAGCCGATTGACGTCAGGGAACTGCCAGCGTGCAGGCGGATGACTGTCAGAACTCGGATTGCATGGGGTTGGGCTGCCGTTGGTGCCATGCATCACAGATCTGCCCATGCGCGCATCCTCTCAGACCTCTCCTGCCAGTCACACGCGCACAGTATGGGGGTGTGGACAGCCCAGACAGGAAGCAGCGCAAACAGCCACTGCCCTGGAACCAGATGCTCAGGAGCAGGTGCAGGCGCAGCTTCCCAGACACGTACACATGCATCCTGGGATGCAGATGCAAGCCTGCCGCCCCAGCAGCGTGCCAGCAGCCTGCTGCGTGCACACAATGTCTTGTTTGTGCGTCATGAGCTACATGCACACAATCTCTGTTTTGTGCGTCATGAGCGGCACTGGACCAGCGCCCAGGAGCGCTGGCATCTGCACACCTGTCGGAGCACACGCACAGGCATAGCATGGTCTACTCCGCCCCTACACCCCCAGACAACCCATCATATCTTATGTGCATGCAGCACCTTCATGCTTGCACGCATGCCCATGCGCAGTGCACGCCGTCCTCTGGTTCATGCAGCTGGGCATGCCATTCTTGCATTCTGCTTTCGCACACGGCTTTGGCTGCATCTTTCTTTGCTCGGCAAGAAGGACCCTGATGGCCAAAACCCCCTACATGCTCACTTAGCAAGGCCCTCCAGGGTATGTGCGTGTTGCACCATCTCACCATGGCCCTGTTGTTTTACTTACCCTCTTTTCACTTCAGGTACGTGAAGGACGGGGACATGAAGACGGAGTACCCAGTGATCATTGGCGGGCAAAACTTTGGGTGTGGCTCATCCCGTGAGCACGCGCCAGTGGCCCTGGGCGCATCAGGTGCGCTGGGCTTGTTTAGGGTTTAGGTTTTAAGAGGTTTAGGGCTGAGGTTTTGGTGGGGAAACCCCCTGCTTCTGGTGCAGCACCCAGCAGCATTCGCTGGCTTGAGGACGAACGTGATGGGGATAGGGTTCGGGGTTGAAAGAGAAGGGGCTGCTGGTTCAATCCGCAAAAGTGCCAGAGCAGTTGCGTCTCGGCACACCGGGCGGCCACAGCAGGTAGTGGCCAGGCTGCCTGGCCAGACCCAGCCTGCAGGGTTTGGGTTCAGGGTTGAACTTTTAGGGTTGGGGGTTCAGGGCTTAGGGCAAAGGGTCTAATCCTGGTGAGGGCCTGCAGTGTCTCCTGAAGAGGTCGAGGGTTTTTGTTTGTTTGTTTCAAAGCGTCTACCTGAAGGGCCCTGGGGTGTCAGCCTATGGCTCAAGGGTTCCAGCAGCATGCGGGGCAAGAGCGTGGTGCATGCTTCCGTATGTGGGGGCACATGCATTGATGTCGGGGCAGTTGATCACGTGCTGGGCTGATGCATGCGCACCATACTGATGCAGAGGTGCATGTGCCAGCGATGCTGATGCACAGCGATTGTGACTCAACACCAACAGATGCAGAAACATATGTGGAATGCCGTGTTATCGTTATTACTATTACCAACATTTAGGTGTCAAACCATGGATCTCACAGTCAACGGGTCGCCCTCACACTCTCTCACAAGATGCGCTGTCATGCCATCCATGCGCAGGCGCCAAGGTGGTGGTTGCTGAGTCATACGCCCGCATCTTCTTCCGCAACTGCATCGCCACGTGAGTGGGGCCTGCAAACCTTAAACCCTAAACCCTGAGATGTCTGCAGCCTTGCCTGAGTGGGTGGGGCCATGTGGGCCTGCAAACCTTAAACCCTAACCCCTCAACCATAAACCATAAACCCTAAACCCTAAACCCTGAACCCTGAACCCTAAACCCTGAGATGTCTGCACCCTTGATGGCTAACATACCAACACCCAACTTGAGGGGAGGCATCCCCTGCGGCTTGGCCCGCACCCATGCGCCCATGCTGCTTCATCACTTGTCCCATTGCTGCTGAATCTCACACTCACACCCACACTCACACTCACACTCACACTCACACTCACACTCACAGGGGCGAGTTGTACCCCTGCGAGACCGTGGGCCGTCTGTGCGACGAGCTGAAGACGGGCTCAGAGGTGTGCGCTGTGTGTGCCCTGCATTGCACGAAGTGCACACGGCATGCAGGTCTGTTTTGCACAAACTGCCCTTGTCGTCTGAAACCGCGGTGGTTCGTGCACACTCATATGCTCTTGCTGCCCCCCCCCCCAAAAAAAAAACAACACACAGGTCACTGTGGACATGGTGAGCAATGTGCTGACTGACCACTCAACGGGCAAGACCTACCCCCTGCAGTCCATCGGTGACGTGAGTGAAGCACTTGCCATGTGCTGGGATTACTGGAATTACTTGTCATTCAGTGGAATTACTAGAATCACTTGTCATTTACTGGATTTACTTGTCATTTACTGGAATTACTGGATATTCTGAACACTCTGACGGGCCCCTCTCACTCCTCGTTCTGGCCTGTCACACATAGGTTGGTGTATCACACTTCCACTGCCCTCCTTCACTCCTCCCTCACTCTCTTTGCCCCCCCTCACTCTCTCACTTTTCTCACAGGCCGGCCCTGTGATTGACGCTGGCGGCATCTTTGACTACGCACGCAAGACCGGCATGATCAAGACCGCATAAGCAACCGCCAAGCAACTGACTAGCAAACAGCTGAGCTGGTTGGCCTGATGACGCGCACCCACCATGTGCTATCAGCCAATTTAGCCACATTGCAACAAAACCGACCACGTTGCGACTGTCTGGATGGATGAGCTTATGACACAAGGCGGTGCAGTGAGGCTAGCACAGCTGCAAATGATGACCGTGGTTGTGTTGCATGCCATGCACCACACCATAGCAGGACTGCATGTCGACCAGTCAAACCTGGCTGTGCGCGTCGATCTGGAAGAGTGGTGGAGGGTTGTGTATGTGTGTATGTGTGCGTGTCCATTCTAGGAGATTAACCTTGATTGTGCACGCGGCCATTTGCACGCTGACTAAGCTTGCAAGTGGGGGGATGGGAGTGATTGGAGGGCAATCCAAGATCAAGAGCTGGTTGCGAGGTAGTTGAGTTGGCACAGCGGGGATTCGTGGTATGGGACTGCTGGTGGCGATGACCCTGCTGCTCATCCGACCTGTAACTGGATCAAACCCTGATCTGAAGCTTGCTCAATTCAATGGTGTGTTCTTGATGTCTTGAAAACCACAGGGCCTCCAGTCACCTGCCTGCCCCCACCCAACCTCTCCATGTATGTCGTATGTACGGTATGTTGCCACCACATGTCCATGTTGCACGAGCCTTCAGCCAGTCACGGGCTGTTCAGCTACAGCCGCACTCACCACCGTGCACAAAAGCCCTGCTGCACACCCAGCATCTTTCTCTGCCTTAGGTGCTGCACACCAGTTACAACTCGTCGAGGGGGACAAGGGCAAGTGGCCATGTTGGGATACCCGTGGGGCTGGTGCATGTGGCACCTGGGAAGGGAGAGAGTGCTACACCATTTCAGTGCAACAACCCCCTGCTGTAATACACCAATTCAGTGCAACAACATGCAACAACATGCATTCAGGCTCCGGCATGCAGAAACATCTGTGAAACGCCGTGTTGTTGTTGTTATTATTATTAATAT
>QAXD01000167.1:48066-62159 GCA_004335575.1 Haematococcus sp. NG2 | reverse complement strand
TATTATTATTATTATTATTATTATTATTATTATTATTATTATTATCATTACTATTATTATTATTATTATTATCATTATTATTATTATCATTATCATTATTATTATTATTATCATTATCATTATCATTATTATTATTATTATTATTATTATTATTATTATTATTATTATTATTATTATTATTATTATTATTACTATTGTTACTACTACTATTATTATTATTATTATTAGTGCAACAACATAACCCTTTGCTGCTGCTCTGTGGGCTGAGGCTGCTGTGGGCGGGCTTCAGGTGTTTTGTTGTTGATGTTGCGCACACATCATTACATCTGTGACTTTACGGACGGATCACAGAAACTTCTGGATCTTTCCAATACGGAAAGAGTGTTCAAGCTGTCCTTAATCCCAAGCCTCACAACAATGCAGTAGATGCCTACGATGCCATCTTCCTGCAATCACCCACCTACCCCCAACCACACCCTGCTGCACAGTAACTGTGTGCCACTCTCTCGCGATCACCCACCCCAACCAACGCCCATCTGTGCCTCAATTGCTCAAAACCCCCTCGCTTGCCATCCTCAATTCATGAGCAGAGGACCATCATGAGCAAAGGATCATAAATGGAGGGGTGGGGGAGGCAGCGCCCCCGTCTCCGCCCCCAGCGCCGCATGCGGCGACAGCCCCAACGCAGCCGCCGTCGCATTGAGCGCTGCTGTCCCATTGAGGGCCGTGCCGTTCAGTGGGCCCATGTGTGCGGTGTGGTGGTGGTGGGTGTGGTGGGGGGCAAAGAAGTGGAAGAGCACGGAGAGGACCATGAAGATGATGGGGTTCCAGACAACCAGGTACCTCACTGAGTCCAGCATCTGGATCCTGCGCGCGGCAGGCAGCGGGGGCGAGGCACAGGGGGGTTCAGGGTTTAGGGTTTTAGGGTTTAGGGTTTAGGGTTTTAGGGTTTAGGGTTGTAGGGTTTAGGTTTTAGGGTTTAGGGTTTTAGGGTTTTAGGGTTCGGAGCTTGGATGTTGTCCAGTACCTTCATGATGAAGTTCACAGGTCATACGATGCAGGATGTACTGCACCATGGAAGCAGTACAGCTTCCTCATGTGCTCATTGATATAAACACTGTTCAGAGGCGCAAGCAACAAACAGGGTGGTGTTGTAATAAAAACATGAATGGAAAGCCTGGCGCACTAAACCCCCTTCTCAAACTTACCGCACTATGTGAGATCTATGCAGCTACATGGTACATGAAATGTAAAGTATGTTCAGAGCTCTCCTCTGCTGGCTAGAGCATGTCATGGCACGACGTTCATGTTCATGTAACCAATCCCTAAAGCCAGTTTGCACGCAGAAGGGCGTACCCAGTACATGGCCCAGGAGCGACACGCTACAGCTCATGGCGTCACGTTCATGGCACGGAAAAGAAGGAAAAGAAGAAAAGAAAAAGAGGAAAAGAAGGAAAGTAAAGAAGGAAAAGAAAGGAAAAGAAGGAAAGTAAAGAAGGAAAAGAAGAAGGGAAAAGAAACCAACCAATGACGCACCAAGTGAGGTTGCGCGTCTCCCAAGGCCGGTCCGAGTACAGCGCCCTCAAGTCCACCTTCTCCATACACACGGGGCAGGTGTCCTTCTTGCCCACCTGAGGCCATGATGTATGTTAGCACAGTCATCATCATCATTACACGATGATAATGTCAGCACAGTGCAGGGCATTCAGTGTCGTATCCATCATCCCTAGAAGATGTTGCTACCAGGTGCTGAGACAACAGGAACAGGTGCTGCCAACCCTGCTCTACAGAGTTTGCTTCTGTCTGATGCCCTCCGCCACACGCGCACACACTGACACATCACACGCACCCACCCCACCCCAAGCCACACTGGGAACACCCTGTGCAAGCCACACTGGGCACGCACGCAAACGGCTTGCAGTAGAAAACAGCACTAAACCCCCATGCATGTTCACTGCTATGGCTGTTACTAATCCCGCTGCTCAAACCTAGGCTGTTACTACTCCCTAGCCCTTCCTGCTCTCAGCACCCACCATCGTCCAGCCGCGCACACACAGCTCGTGGAAGCAGTGCTTGCACGACAGCTGCACACACTTTTCCACCGGCTCCTCCTGGGGGGCCTGTGTGTTTGCGAAAAAAGTGAAACAAAAAGTGGAAACGCACACAGAAGAGCGAAGGTGCGGCCGCCAGCATGGTTCAGGGTTGAAGGTGTCTGTCATGATCTGGGTTCAGGCCTTGCTGATGTTGTTGTTGTTGTTGTTGTTACACAGGCCTTGCTGATACTACAGATAAACAAGACCCTCTTACCTGGTCCCCTAGGTGGCTGTAGTCCTGCAGCTCGTTGCCACAGATGCCACATGCGTTAGCAGTGCCCATGAGCTTCCGCCCACCACTGCCCATCACAGCCGCCTGGGAACAGCAAACACAGGCGAGCTTGACTTGACTTGTTAGTTGTTACAGCATGTTCGGGTTTAGGAGGCCCGGGAGCAGCAGAACCACAGGTACAGCAACTGTGTAACATAAAGTACCTGGCTGGCAGTACATGGGAGCAGTACGTTCTGTACATACCATTCGGTCTGACGCGACTTCCGCGCAGTCCCGCCCCAACACCCCAAAGTACACCCCATACCTGTGACCATAAACAGACCAGGCAGGTGTAAGAAACTGCAGAAACAAACGCTGTAGGTGCCACCCAGGCACGCTCTTTGTTGCAGCTCATGGCGTGCACAGCAGCGGCAGCATCTCTGCTCTGGGCCCTACATCCACACCAGCAGCTGCAACCAGCCGCAACCAGCTCATGCGCTGGGTGTGTTTATCCTTCATGTGATCATCATTCAAGTGGCTGCATTGCATCTTTCATGTGATGAGCATGGCTGCGCAGTGTCGTTGGTTGGCCGACAGCTGCGCACGTTTGCAAGCCAAAGCCCCAAGCCAAAGCAAGCGGGGCCGCCCGCACAGCGACATGGTACCGCACGGCAAAGGGTAGCCAGGGTGGGCTGCTCAGTCAGCTGCTCAGGGATGCAGAGTTCCTGGACTGATGTTTTGGTCAATTTGGTGAGTGAAGAGCTTGCTCACATGCCAAGAGGGCCTGGACTGGCGCCTACGGCTTCTGTCACAACAAACACCGGCTGCTCAGTGTGCTCACTCACCACACCAGGTCCATGGCCAGGTCGGGTGGCAGCAGCAGCCGCAGCAGAGGCCCCAGCCCTAGCAGCTCGCCCAGCAGCATCACATACCCCACAATGCCCACCAGCTTGCTCAGCCGGTACACGCCCAGGAACCACGTGTACACCTGCGGTACAGGCAGTACAGGCGGTGTGGGCAGTACAGACGGCACAGGCTGGACAAGGCAGTGCAGGCGGTACATGTTGGACTAGGCGGTACATGTGGTACAGATCAAGTCAGGCGGTACATGTGGCACGTGCAGTACAGGCGGTACAGGTTGGACCAGGCGGAACAGGCAGTACAGGCAGTGTAGGCGGTACAGGCGGTGCAGGTTGGACCAGGCGGTGCAGGCAGTACAGGCGGTACATGTGGTGAAGGTTGGACCGGGCGGTACATGTGGCATGTGCAGTACAGGCGGTACAGGCAGTACAGGCGGTACAGGTGGGACCAGAAAATGCAGGCGGTACAGGCAATACAGATGGTACATGCAGTACAGGCGGCCCAACCACATGGAGACTCTCCATGTGGTTGCGTTCACCCCTCGGGTTGCCACCACTCCAGCTGGTGGCAATACAATCAGTGTACATATCCTCGATCAACAACAACAACAACAACAACAACAACAACAACAACAACAACAACAACAACAACAACAACAACAACAACAACAACAACAACAACAACAACAACAACAACGCACCTTGCGTGGCGTGGTGTGCTCCATCTTCTTGCCCATGCACAGCGACACCACCCACCCAGTCCCTATCGAGTAGAGGGCCCACACCTGCAGGCAAGGGTGGGGTTAGAGCCAAAGGCAGGCCTCAAACGATTGAGGAAGTGTGAACCAAACCAAACATGGGGTTCAGGGACGGTCAGGGATTTGGGGTTCAGTCTAGAGTTCAGGGCGGTGCATGTTTAAGAAAGGAGCCTGGCAGTGGGACATGGCCAATGACTTGGCTGCTCTCCTGCGCTTCTGTTGTGTTCTATGCTCATATGCTCTGTGCCCCACGCCTGTAGAGCTGAGTTGGGCAGTGCAAGCCTGGGCTGAGCACATGCGGCATTCTCTGCTGTTCCTCTGCTGTGCTGTGCTGAGCTGTGCCGCGCACTCAAACCCTAAACCCTAAACCTAAACCCTGAAAGCGGCTGAGCACAGCCGTTTATCACATCCCCTGCCTTATCACATCCCCGCACCCATGTTCATGCCCCAACCTGCTGTACATGCTGTGAGGACCAGCTGGGCAACTGTGCTGGGGCCTGCTTGCATGGCTGCAAAATGAGTGTCGCCACCCATACGTCGTGCCTGGGTGCGCAGTGCGCAGTGCCCCCTGTGCAATCCATGCAGCACTGGCCGGATGCAGCACAGAGTGGAGTCCCACGCCCCGCAAAAAAAAACACCCACAGTTCCAGCACAACCCGAAGGCCAGCACTGCTGCTTAGCAGGAGGGTACTGTTTAGCTCACTCGGCGAGTGCATAGGTCTGGTGAGGGCCCGCGGTGTCTCCTGGAGAAATCTGGGGTTGTTCTGCGGCCTCCCCTTTATCCAGGCCTGTTAGTGGGCGTAGCTTTGTTTGTTTGTTCCATTGTTTGTCTAAGCTCACTCACCGCCAGGAAGCGCCAGAACTTGAGCTGGATGCAGAAGATGGGCGGCATGAGCCACAGGCCGACCAGCGTGACCTGCAGCAGGCGGGCAGACAGACAGACAGACAGACGGAGATGAAGGCATGGGTGTGTAGATGTCAGGCATCAGGTTTGGAGCTCTGGTGAAGGCCAGCATGCCGCTTAACGCTGAGCCTGTGAGGCATGCACCCTGGGAGGCGGTTTGCCAGTCCCTGTCGTTGCCGGGGAAATGGTGGGTTTCCTGCACGGACTGCTGTAAAGCTTTGGCAGGCTAGAGATTGGCAAGTTGGCAACTGGCTGAACCTTTTCACCGCCGTAGGTGGCCCCGTAGGCAGGAGCCTCTTGCCCTATGCAGCCAGGCAGCAGCGCTGCGTTCGGCACCGCCTGCTGGCGTGCGCTGCATTCAATGAATGCACCACATGCAAGCTGTGCATGGCGCGGTGTGCATGTGCCCCAGTGCAGCCCATGTGCCCCGCACCAACGCCTCTCACCAGCTCATACGATCGTTTGTGCTTCTTCTTCCACATGAACAGCGCCGCTTGTGCCCCAATCATCAAGAACTGCACGAGCGACACGTTCATTTCAACGGCGAGCTGCAGCATCTGAGCTTGCCAGTACTTGATATGTTCTACGCAGGAAGCGGGTTCCTCGCTGGTCCTGGCCCATCATCAGATCATGTGCGGAAAAATACCAACCAGGATGCCGTAAATAAGGAGCACCGCCACCAGCGGGCTGAAGCGCTCCTCATCGGCATCGTCCAAGCCAGACTCTATGTGCGCGACCCCAGCAGGACCGTGGTACTGGCGTGCACGTTCTGCCTGAGCATGTCGCAGCTCTGCCAAGCTTTGATGATGCGTTGTTTGATTGTGAACTAAGTTGTGCACAACGTTTGGAACGTGCTTGCCGATGCTCAGGTGGCCATTCACCATTGCATCAAGCCTCGACTCAGTTGATGGGAAATTTGTTATCTTATTCTTGTGGGTCAGCTGTGCGGAGCTGTCGCAGCGGGTGGTTGGTTTGCGGTTAGGTCATTTGGGATGCTGTGCGGTCATTTTGGACACTGTGCTCTACTTACATGGCTTGTGCTGACACATACACGACAGACTGTGCCCTCTGCTGCAGCACCAGCAGAGCCATGCAATGCATCTAACTAATGTGAAGAAAATGGAAAGAATTGTACACGCCCTGCCCAAGTTCGGCCACCCATCCACCACCCCATCCTCATGACATCCCACCATCAACAAACACCCTCACTGCCATTGTTGATAACCCACTGCCATCAAATGCTGTCCTCCTGAAACTATGCCAATACTCCACACTCTACAGCGATGTCTGGACATTGCCACACGCATCCATAGTACGCTCAAACCCAGCCATGCTAGCAGCCCCACCAAACAAAACCTCACAGCCGCCATGCACGAATCACCAATCTCAGCCACATTCCTGGTCTACTTGTTGCTGATTCCCCCTGCACCCGCTACAGATTGGCCATCGCCAGCCACACCCACCTGCCAATCTGTACGCGATGGCTGCAGATCGCTGCAGATCGCCAGCTCTCGCCCAACTATGTGAACCAAACATTCAGCAGGAAGTTGCCGCTCGTCTCAGCGCTGAACGTGACGCAGCACACCCCGCCCCATATGTGCAAGCTGCCCAGCCATGGCAGCCAACTGCTCAGCTGCAGGCATCTCACCTGCCCTGCTCACCACTTGTCTACGGAAATCCAAGCCTTGACTGCGCAGCTCAGCTCACACAGATCACACGTGTGAAAGACCTTCCATCCATGCATATATTCGGATATATATGTTGAGCAGTCATCCGCCCACGTGCACTCCATGATTCATACGACCAGCCACATTGCTGACAGGTGGAGGCAAATGCCCCAATCCAAAGTGCTGAGACTGCTTGCAAACATGCAAGGGTGCACACGCGTCCATCTTATGGAAAGCTCTGCTGCTCAGCTGGGCGCTTTGTTAGGGTCTTTGAAGCCCTCAGTGACTGGATCCTTATCTGGTACCTGGAGCCAAGCACACGAGGATGAGAGGGCAAGCCATCAGTAACCAGCAGCAGAGAAGGGTCCACAACACAGCACCTGCCTCAAAACCAAAACACTCAGCGTCATGCATGAGGTGGGTGATTTCATGAGGTGGCCACGGATCACACTATCTGGATGCTTCCGACAGTTATGCCACTCAGACCGGTACTCCTTATGATATGGTACTCCAATACTTGGTTTTGCAATCCATCTGACCTCCTGCACAGAGGACATCTCAGCTGCAACAGCCTCGGCAGCTGCACACCACCACAGCTTCACAAACTGCAGGAAAGTTGCTGCACTTGGACGATCTACCTGGTTGATGTTGGGCGGTGATTGACGCTCCAGGTCCTTCAGTGTGGAGTGCATGCGCTTGACAATGTCCTCCCACACCTGCCATGCAGCTCCATGGGTCAAAGGTGCAGCCATGGAATGCATGGAATGCCATGCAATGCCATGGGATCGCCCAGCATGCAACGACATGCAAGCTCAACACCATGGCGTCATACTGAACCCTTTACAGCCCCCAACCTCCAACCCCCTATACACACCCCAGCCCGCCCCCCGCCTGTATGTGCACACATGCACGCAAAATTGCATGTGCACACGCGCACGCATCCGCACCTTCTGCTGGTCCTCTCCCGGCTTATTGCACCGGCATGTGATGTCTGACAGATCCATCGGCTCCCCTGGTGGCAGCGCCATCAACAGGGTTTAGGGTTTAGGGTGTTAGGTTTTAGGGTGTTAGGGTGTTACGGTTTGGGGTGTTAGGGTGTTAGCGTTTAGGGTGTTAGGGTCCAGGGTTCAGGGTGTTAGGGTGTCAGGGTTTAGGGTGTTAGGGTTGAGGGCAGCAAGAGCCAGTCAGCGGCAGTGCCAGGTGCAGCAGTGGTGGGGGCTGCGGCAGCAGGTGTAGTGTTCTAATGTATCGACATCTTCAACTCCTAAACCCTCATTGGCATTTAATGAATCTTCAACAGATTACGGCAGCAGCAAGAGCCGGTCAGCTGCAGTGCCAACAGAGGTTGCAGCAGTTGACGGAAAGCACACTGATTCAGCAACAGGCACTGCAGTGGCCTGGGGCAGGGAGGGCTTGGGGCTTCAGCACAGAGGTAGCAGCACGAGGGCTGCGCTAATGCAGTACATTTAAGCATTGAAACCATACAGGGATTTAACATGGTAGTACAGCACTTTGCATGGGCTGGAAATCTGGTCAGCCTGTGGCCTTGTCACAACATATCATGCCACACTCACTAGATGACGATGAAATGATGATGAAATCTAAATGATGATGAAATGATGACGAAATCTAAATGATGATGATGGTGCCACACTCACCAACAATGACCTTGATATCATTCCCAAACCTGAAGAACCAGGCGCCCATAGGGAGTGCATTCCCCATGCCTGAGTGGTAGAAGGGCAGAACCATGGGGTCCCTGTACAGAAGCACAGAGTGGTCATTGCATGACGTAAGCATATGACATGCCTCATACACCCATGGCAGCATGCCACACGCCACATGCAACATGGTAGCGTGCAACACGGCAGTTGCATGAACAGCAGTTGCGTGGCAGGTGTGTGTCACCTGACCAGCCCGTGTGACCCAAACAGGTAGCTGCTACCAGAGTCATAACGTGCTTGCCAAACCCAAACACGGATTGTGTGCACTTGCTAGCATGCGTGCATACAGATTCCAGTGGCAAGCAACCTGGCCCATATTATTACAAACAAACAAAGTAACAATCACCCTGAAGCAACGGCCACATCTTGATCAGGCAAGGCTGCGCCCAACCCCCATGCGGCACCACCCCGCTGGCCCCAGCAACCCCTCGCAGCCACTCACTTGCCCCCGCTCGCAAACTTGGCGTCGCACACCATCTTCCCCACCCCCCAGCGGAAGGGCCCCAGCTGGCCTGAGAAGTGGATGCGGCCCTCTGGGAACACGTGGACCCACCTGGCAGGCAGTACACGTGACCAGGGCAGGCAGTACATGTGACCAGAGCAGGCAGTAAACGTGACCAGGGCAGGCAGTACACGTGACCAGGGCAGGCAGTACATGTGACCAGGGCAGGCAATACATGTGACCAGAGCAGGCAGTAAACGTGACCAGGGCAGGCATCATGGCAGAGAAGAAGGGCTTGACACACACAGCAGTCTCCGTCATGTCGCTGTCCAAGCTAGCAGCAGCACAAGAGAACAGGAGCGCCATTCAGCATATCGCAGCCCAGGGAAAGCCGATGAGTGGTTTAGATTTTAGGGTTTAGGGTTCAGGGTTTAGTGTGACATGTGTGACAAAAAATAAGTGTGTGACAAACCCACCCGCCACGCGACACAGCGCCCGCTGCGAGTTTGACCACTGGCTGGTTCACGCCGTCCCCGCGCACTATGGGCAGTGTCTTGCCGTTGCTGAAGAACTGGCTGCGAGTCGCAACGTGCACACACCCACACGTGTTGTCGGGGGCAGTGCAAGCTCGATGAAAGCTCATGGGATACTTGTCAGCTTGTCCTGCTGCCGATGCTCAAGACAGGAAATGTACCACACGCACACGTCCACATGGACACACAAGTGCCTGTGAGACGCCGGCTGTTTCTAAGCAAGCCCTCCACCTGCTGTTCCATGCAGTGTTCCATACGTTCCATGCCGCGTTCCATGCAGCAAGTGTTCCATGCAGCAAGTGTTCCATGCAGCAAGTGTTCCATGCAGCAAGTGTTCCATGCCGCACGTGTATGCCGTTGACTGTTTGCTTCGAGGTCACCGCGTGTGGAGCAGACACTTCGACGACAGCATACTCTACATGACTGTGAGGGTCCGGCATGCAGAAACATCTGTGAAACGCCGTGCTGATATATGTTATTAACTTACTACACTCTACAGCACCCACCGCAGCAGCTCGTTCTTGAAACAGACTTCTTTAGCGCAGAGTGTCCATCGGTTTTTGGAGTGCAGGTGTTCGGTCCAGAAGAAGGACCAGGGGGTCAGTGCTGACAACACCCCTGGGTCATCAAACATGCTGCAAGAGGGAAAGAATTGTTACACATGGGTAATCTCAAAGAGAACACCGTCCTCAAGACAGTCAAATGAGAACATGAGATCCACCATATGTGTGAGAGAGATCAGGGCAGCATGCGGAGGCTAGGCAGGACGTGCGGTGCCTGTGATCACTGCAGCACAGGGCTTGTGGCTGGCATGCTTGCCGTGCTGGTGCTTGCAGCCATCGAAGCACCTTGGAACAATGCAGGGGAATATGCTGCACGGGGCGTCGATGTGGTCATCTGAACATGTTGCTAGCAGCCTGGTCAACATGCTGCTGTGTGGGATGCTGCACAACCAGTGGTGGCTACTGCCATGCTGTGCGCTGTGCAAGCTGCATGGGGGGGCTGTACCCATGTGCAATGTACATGCCTGGTGTGGTTGGCGATGGTGATCAGCCCTCGACCCTCCTCCCGCTCCATCACCGACTTCAGCCACGTCTGGTGGTTGACCACCTCGAACCGGTTGAGTATCGTCAGCATCAGCTTTGAGACTCCCGAAACCATGCCCAGCGTGAAGGATCGCCCCAGCGGACCCCATGGCGGGTCGAACAGCTCCAGATCCTCACGCGGGATGCCCACAAGGGAATCCATGCAACTCTGGAGTACACTAACACACTTGCGCTGGGCGAGCTCAAGGTCCTGAACAGCTACATGTTATACAGAACTGGGTTTGGCGCATTTGCCCTAGTGAGAATCAGGTTTGTGGAATGACGCCGAGGTCGGCACGTGCACGTGATGTGGCGAATGTTATCAATTCATCAGCACAAAAGAAAGGCAATAAGAAGAAGAGCCGGCCAGCATCACACCAGTCACGCCTCGCGCGCGTCGTTTTGTTTTTTTCTCCACCCTGCAATCTGCTTGATGGTTACGGACAAAGCACCACCTGTTCGTGTTGCATTCCCATAAGATGTGGCCAACACCATCCTATCAACAGACATGTCAGCGCACCGCCCCCAGGCACCACATGGCTGTGCAGGTGCCCGCGAGGGGGGTGCAAGCCAAGGCCAGTGCCCTGCTCCAGAGGGATGGGCTGCATCTCAACAGTCCATGTGCCCATGCCGCACCCGTCACCGGCATGGTACCAGCGCATGCACCTGCACGCCGGAGGGATGGTCGGCATCTGCATGCAGGCCGTGTGCGCTCCTTGGCCACAGATGAGCAGGTGAGCGGGCAATGGAGACGGATGATGTGCGAAGCAGGTGATAACCACGGATTAGGACCAGGCTACAGCTGGAGATGGGCTGGGGGATATCAGTTATGAGACACAATAGCAGGTGAATAGCAGCACAGCGTGCGTACAGCTTGCGATGAAACAGGCATCACAAAGCACACAGGGCGGCGGAGTGGCCTCATCAAGCTACGGATCGCTCAAAGCCACGAGCCCCCGCATACACGTCACACATGCTACGCCACCCATCACACATTATTATAAATGTGCATGCTTCTCACAAGACCGGAATGTTTCACGCGTTGCTGCCGCTGCCGCTGTCGCTGCTGCTGATGCTGCCGCTGCCCCTGCTGCTGCTGTTGCTCGCGCAGTCCCCCAGCCCAAGCTTAGGCAGCATGGCGCAGCAGCTGCTGTCCCTGAGGATTGAAAAGGACCTCCCAGTTGGCAAGCTGGTGTGCAGGTGTGTCCGGCTGAGAGTGGTGCTTAGGGCCTTAGGTGTAAGGGTTTTGAGGTTCAGGTTTTGCTTTAGGGTTTAGGGTTTAGGGTTTAGGGCTGGGTTTTAGGGTTTAGGGTTATAAGCCCAAGGTTTGGGGTTTAGGGTTGGTGGTGTGGTCCGTAGTGAGGAGCAGAAGTGTTTTGGCTACTGCAGCTATACTGCCTTCTGCAGCTGTACTGCTGACCAAAAACTGTACTGCCCTCTGACAGAAGCAGTACATCAAGTATATGCAGCTGCTGGGCGGGCCGCTGATAAACTGGGTGCAGGCTTGTGGGTGCCGTGTCATTACGGTATTTTATCACAACTGTGGATTATGTTAGGTGTGTGGGCCCACGGCACAGAACGACGATGCCTGCACAGACAGCACGAGGGGCGCAGGTTAGAATGTTTGGTGTGTGTATGGTTTCCGCCGCATACTGCATGACTGCCATCGGGCAGGATCGGCATGCGCATGATTTGTTTGCATGCGGATGATTTGTTTGCCTGCGGATGAATTGTTTGCCTGCGGATGAGCTGGGTGCGTGTGTTGTTGGTCTTGCAGAGCGTATGAGGCGGATGATGCAGTGGGGGCATGTGTGGTCCTCACACGCGCTTTTGCTGGGACACCGGAGGAGATCAGCATCAATGACGCCAAGTGAGCATGTTTTATTGCTTTCCTACTGCCCTTGTTTTGCTGCCAGTTGTTTTGTTGCAAATAATGCAGTGCAGCCACTCCATCCATGCATGTGTGCGCCTGGCAGTGCTGTACTGCTGCACTGCTGCAACCGTGCCGTCGTGTGTGCTGTTGTACTGCTGCGACCGTGCCGCCACATGTACTGTCGTACTGCTGCGACCGTGCCGCTGTGTGTACTGTTGTACTGCTGCGACCGTGCCGCTGTGTGTACTGTCGTACTGCTGTGACCGTGCCACTGTGTGTACCGCTGTACTGCTGTGACCGTGCCACTTTTGTGTACTGTTGTACTGCTGCGACCGTGCCGCCGTGTGTACTGCTGCACTACTGGGTGCTACATATACTAGTCCTATCTGGCCCCATACCATCTGGCCATCCCTTTTCTGCCCTTAGGGGCTACACCGTGTGTACTGCTGTACTGCCGTACCGCAGCAAGTACGTGGACCGCGTGCAGGAGAACGTGCCGTACGGCGTCGTGTACGTCGCGGTGTTGTACCCGTCTGACCCGGCGTTGAAACCGCCGGCCAAGGACTACCGGGTGGTTGGGACGGTTGCACTGAGCTTGCACGAGGACACGCTGCAGCAGATCCCCACCCTGCCGCCGCCCCCCAACACAGCCTACCTCTCCAACATGGCGGTGGATGCAAAGGTAGGTTGCAAAGGTGGATGCAAAGGTAGGTTGCAAAGGTGGATGCAAAGGTAGGTTGCAAAGGTGGATGCAAAGGGCAAAGGGCGGTGGATGCAAAGGGCGGTGGATGCAAAGGTAGATGCAAAGGGCTCCTTTGGTGCTGGAGTGGTCCAACAAGTCCGGCTTCCCCTCGTTGTTTTTGCTGTAACAGATGTCGTGTTGACATGTTCCCCTCCCCTTACACTGCACTGCTGCATGATACAACGTAGCGCGGGCAAACCCGCGATGCTGCGATGCGGCACATCCACCCCACATGCAGACGCGATTCACCACGGCCACGTCATATGAATGAAGCCACTGCACATGGATCATCACGACTTTATATGAGTGTTGACTTGATTGCCTGACGTGCCGTGCGCACACAGTTCCGGAGGCTAGGTGTGGCGCGCGCACTGCTGTCCATCTCTGAGCAAGCTGTGGCTGTGGCGGGGCTACGCGAGCTGTACTTGCACGTGCGGCAGGTACTTTACTGCCTCATACTGTTCTATCTAGGGTCTATTGTTGCAAGGTCTGCTTACTATTGTAGGGTCTATTAGGGTCTATAATTGTCGGGTCTAGTTACTATTGTCGGGTCTAGTTACTATTGTAGTATCTTGCTGTTGTTACTGTTGTGGAGTAGTGCTCAATGCTCGGAGTATTCTCCTCCTCGAGGGCCCCGAGCAGAGCAGCTCTGTTCTGGGCAGGAGCCAGGGGGAACGGGCAGGGTCCCATTCCAGCTGCGGCCACATCCCGGACATAGCACACGTGTACATGCGTTACCGGCACCCAGGGATGTGTGCGTGCATGTCACACATCACACATATATGCAGAAACATCTGTGAAACGCCGTGTTATTATCAGTTATTATTATGTAACACATCGGGGCATCTACTGGTGCAATGCAGGGTGATGAGCCGGCGTCCAAGCTCTACTTGAGTACAGGATACACAGAGGTGGCGCGCGACAACTTTCTCGCCGCACAGCTGAAAAAAGTGCGCCCACGGGTGCTGATGCGCAAAAGTGTGGCAGGCGCGTGAGGAGCAGGGAGGGGTCATCGTGTTGAAGCATCTATGTGCTGCCCACGCCTTGTACCGCCCACGCCTCATGCGGCAGTACGGTGGGAACGGCACCGTGAACAGGCTCTTTTATGAACATCCCGGTGATGAGGTGTGCAGCAAATTTTGCCCTGGTGTTGTTAAAGATGGTCTGTGTGTTTGTGTGTGTGTTGGGGGGGGGGGGGGAG
>QAXD01000167.1:10935-22781 GCA_004335575.1 Haematococcus sp. NG2 | reverse complement strand
TCCCGCCCACCAACCACTGATCCAGTTCGCATAGCTCCCCCAAACAGCCAGGCCCACTTGTAGCTATCCCAACCGATGAACCAACCAATCAACCCAACCAACCAACAAACCCAACCAACCAAATTCATCCAACCAACCAAAATCATCCAACCAACCAACCGATCAACCGACCAACCAACCAACCACACAAAACCCTGAAAACCCTAACCCAAACCCTAAGCGCCCGCACGCGGCAGGACCCCGCGACGTCCGCGGTGATCGACGCGGCACTCGCCCGCCCCGAGGCCTTCGTGCTCAAGCCGCAGCGCGAGGGCGGGGGCAACAACCTGTACGGCCCAGAGCTCGTGGAGGCACTCAAAGCCGGGCGGGGCGCGGTGGCTGCGGGCCGGCCCAACCCCCTGTCTGCGTTCATCCTCATGCAGAAGATCCTGCCGCCGCCGCAGCGCAGCGTGCTGGTGCGGGGGGGTGTGATCACCTGTACTATTTGCACATGCATGCACACAGCACATGTGCTGGTGCGCGCGGGGGGGGAGGGGGGGTACTGCTTCAGCCCGGATTGGCAGAACATTGGCTGGCAGGGCAGTCGCTGCAGCTGCTGGAGCCTGCAACAGAGCATTCTTGCATGCATGCACACAGAACACGTGCTGTTCCTACAACTGAAATGTCACAACTGCACTCACAACATGCAAGGATGGTACCAAGCACTTGCCACCAACTGTCACGCCCAGCAGGTCAGCGCTGCATGTTTCTAATGTTTGCATAATTTGGAAATATATATAAGCCTGGTTTAGGGCTTCGGGCTCAAACAAACCCTAAACCCTTAAACCCTTGGTATTTTCATGCCCACAGGTGCGGGGGGGCGCGTGGGAGCGGGCCGACACCCTGAGTGAGCTGGGCGTGTACGGCGTGTACCTGCGTAAAGGAGGCGACGTGCTGCTGAACGCAGAGGTGGGTGGGGGTGGGGGGGTTGGGGGGCACACCACGGCCTAGGTGGCGGTGGGCCATGGGCGTGGGATCCACCGATGACCACAACCCAAAACACTGAACCCTGAACAATGAACCCTGAACCATGGGTGCTGAACGCGGAGGTGGGGGGCCACACCGCGCGCATGGGTGGCCTTGCTAAGACTGCACTGCGACCCATGCTCCTCGCTCCCCCTTGGATGCTTACAATTGAAACACTGGCCAGTTGGGCTGCATTGTTGGACCTCTGAACCTCCCTCCCTCCAACCCGCACCTGCTCAACCACACCCTTTGAATTTGGACCAACTATCTCATATGCTGCATGAGCCTCCCTCCAACCCACACCTACACAACCACACCTTTTCAAACACAGACCACCTGTGCTGCATGTTTGATTGGGCCCCTGAATCTGCCTCCAATGCACACCTGCCCACTGCCCACCCAATCCTGGCTCAACCGCACTTGGCCCTCTCAACACGCACCCACGCCTGCCCACCCACACCTGGCCCTTTTCACAATGCACCCTGCCACAGGCCGGTCACCTGAACCTCCCTCCAACACACACCTACCCACCCACGCCTGGCCCTCTCAACCCCTTAACCCTAGAACCCTAAACCCTAAAACCTAAAACTCTAAACCCTAACACCCGAAAACCCTGAACCCTGAACACCCTGCCACAGGCCGGTCACCTGGTGCGCACCAAGCGCGCGTCTTCCAATGAGGGAGGAGTGGCAGCAGGCTTCGCGGTGCTGGACTCGCCCTACCTGGTGGACAGCAACGGGCTGTGAATGCACATGGAGTCGCACATGGAAGCAGTAGTCAAGCTGCCGCTCCAGTGCAGACTGCAGCATGGGCATCCAAGCCACCAGCATGATCATGTGATGCATGTCTATGCATCTGCTGTCTATGCTGGCTATGTCCTATGTGCTGTCTATGAATGCATGTGTCGATATGAAGCAGGGCCGGGGCGAAGTGTGACACGCAGTAGCTGCGAATGCTTGCCAAACATGAAACATCATGGGCTGGACGGATTGACACCAAGTCGTTTGCGTAGGGTGGCCATAGGGGTTTCTGATCAGCGTGCAAAAGGCTGATGAGACCTGAATCTGGCAGACAGATCTGTGGCGTGCACCCTATTCATACACGAAATCGGCTGTGGAAGTGTGCATGTATGAGATCAGCCTATGAGCCTTTAGCCTATGCACCTAGGACAGAGTGTCAGCGGGCGGTAGATGACAGTGCAGGCTGCAGGGCAGCGCCCTTGGACTAACGTTTTCATTCAGCTGGCCCCAAACAGGGCTGGAGGGGGGCGGGCTGACACATATGATGTTCAAGAAGCAGATGGGATGACTGTGATCTAGTTACAGATCTCTCATCTCTAATGCGACTGAGACCAACGTCATGAAAGAACACGGTCTGTGCCTATCTGGTGCCTGCCTCGGGCCAGCCACACACTTAGCGAGGTGCATCGCTCAGTTCCGAGTTGCAACGCTCAGTTCCGAAGCGCAGCGCTCCGCTTGGCTGTATGTCCAGGGCTGCAACTGACAGTCCTTGTTGTTGGTTGTTGTTACACCGTAAGCCAGTCAAGGGCTCACAGCCGGCAGATCATGTTCTGGCAGCCACACACGTCACTGCGCACCCTCGCCCTCCTTGTCCTCTGCCACCACCACCGGATGCTCAGCCTGGCTGAAACAGAGCCGTTGTTGTTTGTCGTTTTGTTGATACACCGAGCGTGACAGGGCTGTAACCGACAGCCACACGTGTGATGATATATCACTGCGCGCCCTCGCCCTCCTTGCCCTCTGCCCCACCCTCGTGCTCAGCACCCAGCGCTTGCAACCCGGTAGGGCCCATGAGGTGCAGGTCCTTGAGGTCGGGGGCGTCTGCGTACGGCTCCACTGGCGCGTGCAGGGCACGTGCAGTGAACAGAGCGCGCTGTGCGTCCGTGCGTGCTAGCTTGGAGTACCTGGGGCCAAACGCGCGCGGTGTGCGGTGAGATATGGAGTATATACACTCCAACAACTACCAAGGGTTTAGAGGGTTGAGGGTTTAGGGTTTTAGCGTCTGCACACTCCAAACCCACACCGGCCCTCTCACGCACCAGTCCAGCAGCGCTAGATATTGAACGGTTAAGGATCGTTTTACATTGGGACCGCACAATCAAATCCCGCTCACCAGTCCAGCCTCAACACCCCCCTAAACCCTAAACCCTAGAACCTAGACCCTAGACCCTAAATCCTAGACCCTAGACCCTAGACCCTGGACCCTGTCTCTCACCAGTCCAGCCGCAGCGCCTGCCGCCGCGCGTCGCTCATCGCGCCCCTCACGCTCGGCCACCGCCCCAGCACCATCTGCAGCGCCAGGCCCGTCGCCACCATTACGTTGAACGAGCCGTTGAAGCCGTACATGGGGAGATACACGCGCGCGTCGGCCGCTGCCAGCATGGGCGCACTCACACCGTCCGCCTCACGCCCCATGACCTGGGGGGGGCATCATCATCATGCGTTATCATCATTACTACACGGCTTTGCGCGGTTAAACCCGTTAGAGCACGTGTGGGGTTGCCGCGTCAGCATCTATACTATGGGTGCCACACATGCGCACACACGCACGCGCGCGCATGCGTGCACACATGACGTAGGGCCATCACACTTGACACATCAATAACATCATACGCACGCGGGCCATACATCATACGCACGCGCGCGCACACAGCATACATCATACGCACGCGGGCAATACATCATGCGCACGCGCGCACACATCATCACCAGCGCACACGCACCAGCGCCAGCTTGTCTGGCAGCACCAGCTCAGGGGAGGTGAGGGACATGGATGCTGAGCTGAGGTCAGTGGCCCAAATGGTCCACCCATCAGCCTTGAGGGCTGCAATGCAGTCGGCGATGGACCTGGGAAAGCATTCATTGTTCGTTAAATATTCGTAACTTATTCGTTATTTATTGTACTATTATATCAAAGACTGTCAACCGACTGAAATGACACGATCAGCTGTTTGATTCGGTTCAGCTAACCACCATCAGCCTTGAGTGCCGCAATGCAGTCGGCGATGGACCTGGGAAAGCACAGGAGGGAAGTGGGTGAGCAGTCTGGGCACGGGTATGAGAGGGCCATGTTATTCCCTTCATGCGTGGTGGGTGCGCAGTCTGGGAGCCGTATGACGAATTCCTACAATAAAAAATCCGACCAGACACCATGCCAGCCCACACCATGCCAGCCTCATCATATGATTAATTTCTTCTACAATAGAACATTTGGCCAAACACCATGCCAGCCCACACCATGTGCCTCAGCCCTACTTGTACCTAAGCAGCCATGGCTCTGAGTGCAGTTGCATGGGCCACATGGTGCACGCCCCTCGTTCAGGTTTTAGGGTTCAGGGTTTAGCCTTACCAGGGTTTGGGTTTAGGTTTTCGCCTTTACCGAAGAAGATTTTAGGGTTTAGCCGTACCAGAAGAAATGTTTAGGGTTTGGCGTTCTAGGTTTCGGGGCTTAGGGTTTGGCCTTACCAGAAGAAGCGGACGTCCAGCCACTGAGCAGACGCGCGTGAGAAGCGCAACCTGCGCGCAGCATGCAAGCGCAAGCAAAGGATTTAGGGCTTAGGGCTTAGGTTATCGGGTTTAAGGGTTCCGGGTTTAGGGGTTTACGGGGTTAGGGTTTAGGGGTTTAGTGTTTAGGGGTTCAGGGGTTGAGTGTTTAGGGTTTGAGGGTTTAGGGGGTTAGGTTTAGGGGGTTAGGGTTGAACCCTAAGCCTAAACAATGCCGTCAGTGGGACGTGTGGCCAGCAGTCAGCACGCGTTTGTTGACTCTCTGGTAAGCTGCAGCCAGTGAGCAACCAAGGCCAGGAGAGCACTGGATCTTGCTCGCTCCCTGGCTGAAGCTTACCAGAGAGGAAACAAACCCTTGCTCGCCCAGCACACACCACAACACTACCATGCGCGCACCCAGCAGCACGCACACCTGCCACACGCACACACACCCACACCTGCCACACGCACACGCACCCACAACTGCCAAACGCACATGCATGCACGTCGTCTCCATTGTTCATGCTACGAGTAGGAGGGTATCTAATCCTCTTTGTCCCCGTAGCCTTCGTCTCTTAGTGTCAGTCTCGGCCCAGTAGAACCCAGTCTCAGCCCCCAGAACCCTGTTGCCGCACCCACCGCTTGCGGATCTCCTGCCGCAGCTTGTCATCGTCCAGCCCCGCCATCAGCGCCCCACCTCCACCGCCACCTTCGCTGTCCTCTGTGCCTGGTGCCCCCCTGGCGCCTTCCCCCTCCCCCTCCGCCCCCCGCCCCGTGTGCATCCCCCCCGTGTGCATCCGCCCCCGTGTCATGTGCATCTGCCCCCGTGTCATGTGCGCGCTGCACGCGCAGGGCTTGCTCCTCCTGTAACCGCTGCCGCTGCCGGCGCTGCGCAGCCGACGTGGCGGCAGATGGGGCGGCAGATGTGGCGGCAGATGGGGCCGCCTGCGGGGCGCTGCCTGCGCCCCCCTCTGCCTCCATCACTGCAGCCGATGCGGCTGCAGCATCGGGTGGGGAAGGCCCCCCCGCGTCTGCTTCACCCTGCTGCAGTCCCTCCTCCTCCCCCCCGCCCCGGCCCCCACGGCCACGCTTCCCGCTCCTGCCCTGCCCCTGCGCCTTGCCGCTCTTGCCCTGCCCCTGCGCTTTGCTGCCTTGACCCTGACCCTGCCTCGACCCCTGTCCTTGTCCCTGTCCCTGTCCCTGTCCCTGCCCCTGCCCCTGTTTCTGCTTCGCGGCCGCTGCGCGCTGAGCCTCGCGCTCTGCCTTGGCGTGCCCCCGCGGCAGCTGCACCACCCACACCTGCTGGATGCCTGCGCCGCGCAGGGTTTAGGGTTCAGGGTTCAGGGTTTAGGGTCCAGGGTTTAAGGTCTAGAGGTTAGGGTTTAGGGTTTAGGGTTTAGGTTTTAGGTTTTAGGGCTCAGGGTTTAGAGGTTCAGGGTTTAGGGTTCAGGGTTCAGGGTTTAGCATGCCGCACATAGCCAGGCAGGGCGTGCGTGGCGTGCGCGAGCAGCAGCCATGAGGTTCATGACGTTCATGAGGTTCATGAGGTTCAAAGGCATGCCACAGCAAGGAGTGGGGCAGCCGTCAGAGGCTGTGCTGTGCCACGCCTGTCACAGCAGTGCGCGCATGCAGGTTTCACAAGCAGCGCCCGTCGCGGCAGTCCGGGCGTGCAGGTGTTATAAGCAGGGCACGGCTGCGAAAGCAACTGTGTGGCCCTCCCACCAAGGATCTCTGCTACTGATTGATGGTTCTGAAATGGATCCGAATCAAGCAGCTGTTCATCAAGGCATGGTAGTCTGATGCCTTTGAAATACAGTAATTTTTGTTGTCACAAGCAGGACAAGGCTGCATAAGCAACTGTGCCACACACCCACCGAGGATCTCTGCAGTTCGCAGTGCGCCCTGCGCGCAGAAGGTTCCAGGGCATGGCACATGCTGGTTGGCAGCTTGAGATTCGGTTCTAGCTATTAACCATCAATCCATGGCGCAGGGCACCCCATGACATGGCATGGTGCAGCATGCTGCACGCCACCATGCGGCTGCTCAGTGCAAGCACACGAGCAACGTGTGCATGACACATGCCCACCCCAAAGCTTTGAGGGCACAAGCACTGCGTTCAAGCGCACCAGGTAGTTTGTGTTATCCAGCACCCGCTCCAGCACAAGCAGCACCCTGTCGGTGCGGTTCCTTAGTACTGTTTCAGCCTTTCGTAATAAATGCTCGCTGCGAGCATCCAGCTCCAGCGATTGCGCCTCAGCGTTGTGTACCTCCATCACGATGGCTATACCACAGGTAGCAGCGACACTACAACAGATTCTCTGTCGCCGCAAAAGTGGACTTTGGGCTCAGCGGAGGGCTCAGCAAAACCCTAGGCTTCGATTTGGTCTGGAGATGTGGCTACTACGGTACTGTGTCGCATTGCTGTGTAATAGGTGCTGTTTGGGGCCCCGGCGTGCAGCGGCAACATTGATCCCGCAGGGTGCCAGGGGCGGGTCGCCAGCCATGGTGGCATCAGCGCGCATAGATGTTCTTACGCGGCAACTTGTCTCTGGTGCGGGCCTCTTCCCGCACAAAACCCCAGAAACTGACTGAGACAAGTTGCTGACGTAGTCCCTTCCCATGCTGCACCGCAGGCCCCAGCAGCGAAGGCATCATTTTTGATCGCGCTCCCACCTTCGCAACGCAACAGGAGTGGGACCGGGCATATCGGGCATCAGTGGAAACCCCTGCCGCGTTTTGGGGAGAGGAAGCGCGCGAGAACTTTGTGTGGCGGACGGTACGTGAGCGGGCCGGCCTTCCAGCGCGCATCTGTCGCACTTGCATGCGCTGGGCCATGCATGCATGCATAATGTGCTGGGCCATGCACGCATCATGCAAGTGCTGGGCCATGCATGCTCCGCGCAGCATGTGCACGGGCTGCAGCCCTGCACCCACCATCGCCCCTGCATGCCGCCACCTGCAGGCTTGCTGTGGGGCGGTTGCTGAGTCGTGCCTGTCGCGCCCTCTCAAGTGTAACACCCCTTACCCTTACATACCTGCAGTGGCCCTCAGAGCCCTGCTGCACCTTCAACTTTGACGTCCGCGCGGGGCCGGTGCACATTGAGTGGTTCGGGGGTGCCACGACAAACGTGTGCGTCAATGCCCTGGACGCGTGGTGTGAGCCCACCCCTCGCCCCTCCCCCACCTCCACGGGCACCTCACGCGCGCGGTGAGCGAGACTCAAGGTTTAGGGTTTAAACCCTGCACCCTGCACCCTGCACCCTAAACCCCAAACCCTAAACCCTAGAAGAAGCCAGCCTCACAGCGCTGGGGCTCAGGGTTGCAGGGGTGGCGCAGCAAGCAACCACTGCGCACAGCACTGGGATGCACCAGCTGTTAGCCCTGCATGTGTGAAGCCAATGGCAACTGACCCTAAACCCTAAACCTTAAATGGAACCCCCCAATGGTATGACTGAGGGGTGGATGGGAACTTGGGTGGGTGTGCTACTGTGCTTGCAGGTGGCGGCTGCCAGGGGGGCGAGCAGGCCTGCCAGCCATCATCTGGGAGGGCAACGATGAGGGAGGCCCTGTGCGGCGCATGACGTACAGCGAGCTGCTGGCGGAGGTGTGCTGCGTGCTGCGCTGCGTGCTGTGCTGTGCTGCGTGCTGTGCCGTGCTGCGTGCCGCGCTGTGCTGTGCTTGTGCTGTGCTGGGCCGTGTTGTGCTGCGCTGCGCTGCACTGGCCTGGACGAGCGAGGGCATGGTTTGTGGCAGGGTTGGGGTACATGAGCAGCGGGATTAGTTAATCAACTAATCAACCACTAGCTTATGTACCTACAACAGCACCAACACGCCATAAAGGAATACGTTCTGTAGTTCCACTGTTTGACATGAGATAAATTGAGGAAACTCAGCCCAGAGTATTGGATCCGTAAGTCTTCCCCTTGCGACTAAACGTCATGGTCCTATACTCGAATAATACCAACTTTTGCCCCAAATAATGCACCACCGCCCTTCTTCCCTGGGAAGAAGTAAGGAAACCCAACCAATGTATGCACCACCGCCCCCCCCCCCCCCCCCCCCCCCCCCCTTCTCAGACGTGCCTTTGGACATGAGATCAGTGAGTAAGACGGAGATAATTAAGGAAGGAAATCCAACCAACGTGCAACCCTAAATCCAACCACGTATGCACCACCGCCCTGCTCCCCCCCGCAGACGTGCCGTGTGGCCAACTGGCTTCGCAGCATGGGTGTGCGGCGCGGTGACGCTGTGACCATCTACATGGGTCAGTGCTGGGGGTTTAGGGTTTAGGTTTAGGGTTTAGGGTTTTGCTTTAAAGGTTTAGGGTTTAGCATTTAGGGTTTAGGGTTCGGCCTTTAGGATTCAGCCTTTCAGGGTTTGCCCTAAAACCCTAAACCCAGAACACATGTCCAGCACGCATGGAGGGCACTCACAGTGCCGGGCAGGTACACATTGTAGCTTTTAAAAACATTGTGGATGGTAAACATGATGGAGGTGGCGGGGTGCGCCTGTGCTGCTGGCTGCTGTGGCTGCTCATTGCTTGCATGTGGCCTGTGGGCCTGGTCATAACCCCACAGCCTTATCATAACCCCACAGCTACCCTGGCCATGCTGATGGTGCTGCTGGTGCCCTGACCATGCTGATGGAGCGTGCTGCTGGTGCCTGGCTGTGCTGCAGGCATGGTGCCGGAGATCATCGTGGCCATGGTACGTGTGCTCTAACCCTAAACCCTGAACCCTAAACCCTAGGTTAGCCCTACACCCTAAACCCTAGGTGCTCTAACCCTCAACCCTCAACCCTAAACCCTGCCACCACTGAAGCACAGCACCTCCTCGCACACCTGCCGCGCCTAACCATACGTTTAGGGTTTAGGGGTGGGTTTAGGGCTGGGGTCATGGTTTAGGGTGTTAGCCCTAACCCTGAACAACACAACCCACACACACAAGCCCACGCCCAACCCCGCTGGCCACACACACCCTGCTGCCCCCAGCACCCTTCAGGGTTTAGGGTTTACCCAGACCCTAAACCCTGAACAGACCCAAGACCCTAAACCTTCAAAAACCTAACCCCTAAACCCTCAACCCTAAACCACTACATCCTAAACCCTAAACCCTAACCCCCCAAAACCCAAAACCCAAAACCCAAAACCCTCAACCTTCACCCTAACCCCCCCCAAAATAAAAACCCCCAAAATCTTGCACAACCCTTTTCCCCCCAGCTCGCGTGCGCGCGCGTCGGCGCGGTGCACAGCGTCGTGTTCGGCGGCTTCAGCGCCGAGGCGCTCGCGCAGCGCATCAGCGACGCCCGGTCGCGGGTGCTTCTCACGGCAACGGGCATTGCGCGTGGCCCAAGGGGTGTGGTCCGCCTCAAGGCCATCGCGGACGAGGCGATGGAGCTGGCGGCGGGCGACGGCTGCGCGGTGCGTGCGGGGGTTGGGGATTAGGGTTTGAGGTTTAGGGTTTGGTGTAAGGGTTTAGGGCTTAGGGTGTTAGGGTTTGGGGTTTTAAGGGTTTGAGGGTTTGAGGGTTCAAGGTTGAGGGTATAGAGGCTTTTAGGGTTTGGGATGCGGGACGCGTGAGGGGGGTTTAGGGGTTACCCCCAGCCCTAAACCCATTGTGTAAACCCTAAACCCAACCCCTAAAACCTTAAAAACCTCTCAACCCCAACACTCCTCACGCGTCCCGCATCCCAACCCTAAAAACCTCTAAACCCTAAACACCTCAAAAACCTAAACCCTAACCCCCAAACCCTACACCCTAAAGTCCTAAACACCTCTCAACCGTAAACCCCAAAACCCTAAACACCTCCAAACCCTAAAATATAAAACCCTTAAACCCTGAAAGCCGCTAAACCCTAAACCCCAAAACCCCAAACCCTGAACCCTAAACCGCGCTCCAGGTGCGGTGCTGCCTGGTGCTTGAAGACGCGTCGGTGCCGCTGCGTGGGTGTGTGATGCGGCCGGGGCGGGACGTGGCGTGGGGCGCGGCCATCCCCGCCCAACCACCCACGTGTGAGCCGGCATGGATGGAGGCCAACGAGGTGTGTGTGTGTGTGTGTGTGTGTGTGCCCCAATTGTTTTTGATGATTTTTTATGATTTGTTTTGAAATGTTTGGAACCCTGAACCCTAAAGCCCTAAACCCCTAGAACCCTGCAAACCCTTAACCCTACATTCTACAACACTGAACCCTAAACCATAAACCCTAAAACTCTAAACCCTTAAAAATCAAATCCTTCAACCCTAAGCCCCTGTAAACACTGAAAGTCTGAAACCCTAAACCCTAAACCCTACAACCCTAAACCCTAAAAAGCCTTAAACCCTAAACCCCCAAATCACCCCTGTACACCGCGCAGCCGCTGTTCGCGCTATACACCAGCGGGTCCACTGGCAAGCCCAAGGGGCTGGTGCACGCATGCGGCGGGTTCATGGTGGGGGCAGCCGCCATGATGCGCCACGTGTTTGACCTGCGGCCCGGTGACGGTGAGTCTCTGGCTTTAGGGTTTAGGGTTTAGGGTTTAGCTGCGAGGGAGTCTCTGGGCCTTGGGGGTGGGGTCGGGCAGGGCGGGGTGGTGTGGGGCTTGTGGTTTAGGGTTCAGGGTGTAGGGTTCAGGGTCTAGGGCTCAGGGTGAAGGGTTCAGGGTTTGGGGTATAGGGTTTAGGGTGTAGGAAGTAGCGCATCCCAACATGCCATGGCGTGGAGGGACATGTGTCAAACTGCAGCATCACGGGTTGACCGCGCAAAGCTGTGCATGAGCTATAATGATAAATGATAAACCTATAATGCTAAATGACAAACCTATAATGATGAACACCTGATGATTATAACGCATGATGATAACGCATGACGATGACAAATCATGATGGTAACGCATGATGATGATGCCACACGCAGTTCACTTCTGCACGGCGGACGCCGGCTGGATCACTGGTCACACCGCTGTGGCCTACGTGAGTGTGAGAGGCCCACTGAAGCGCAGAGTTCAGGGTTCAGGGTTTAGAGTAACCTTTATCGTTTTAGGGTAAACCCTAACCCTTCAAGGTCAGGGGTTAGGCTCGCGCTGTTTACACGAAGGGTTTAGGCTTTAGGGTATCCTTTATGATTTTACCCTAAACCTTTCGCTAAACCCTAAACCCTAAACCCTAAAACTTCAATCTCCTGACCCCAACACACACCCTCCCGCTGCTGGCCCAGGGCCCGCTGCTGTGTGGTGCTACGTTACTCATGCTGGGTGGGCCACCTTCACACCCAGACCCTGGGCGCTGCTGGCGCATGGTTGCACGCCACAAGGTATGAGTGGTTTTGTGTTTCTTGTTTTTTTGGGGGGGGTGGGGGGTGGGG
>QAXD01000166.1:584243-601376 GCA_004335575.1 Haematococcus sp. NG2 | reverse complement strand
GCCCAGCTGCGCCAACCAAACCATGGGGGCTGCTGTGGCCGACGTTCTGTCCAGCTTGCCAACCTGGGAATAAAAATCGCACTAGCTGTCAAGAAGGTCATGGTCCTATAGCTCAATGGATAGAGCATCGGTCTACGGAACCGGAGGTTCCAGGTTCGACCCCTGGTAGGATCGTTCTTTTTATTGTCCCTTAGTAATCGTTCGAGTCCGCTGAAATGTCAGAAATTTTGGTCCCAAGTATCAAAGTGCAGCAGTGAGAGGGTGGTCACATCACGCTTCGTATCCGTGTCCGTATTGAGCTTTCGAGTCGCAATCCGTGTCCGTATTGAGCTTTCGCGTCGGCAGTTATGTATTCTGTATTGTGACCACAATTCAGATGCACCAGGCGTTCTTTATCAGAAGTCGTAGGTGCGTGCCCTTGAGTTCGTTTACAGGCTGAAGGCAAGCCCAGCTGGCAGGCAGTATGGTGTGCATGACCGCGCTCAAGTAGATAGAAGAGAGAAATGGCTGGATAGATGCTAGGCGAGATTGTCATGTATGAAACGATCATAATCATGGGATGCAAGCTGCTATATATTTGCGCCCATGTATGTTCATTAAGTGCATGCATGATACACATGCTGTTCGCTCTGTTTACATGTGATGACACCCCCCCTCTCCCCGCCTGCGTTGGGTCAATCTGAGGGGCAACTGTACTTGAGCTGTCATTGTGCACAAGTGGCATCGGAAACTTCTTGTGATGTGAGCTGTCATTGGGCCCTCCAGAACAGAAAGAATGGTCAGTCGTACCATCACACAACAGCTGGAACACTTGCAGTGTGTGCAAACAAATCGTGATTGTGTGAAGTAACCATTTCTGGGCTGCAGCTCACCAAGTGCAGGTTGTGCCAGGATGGGTCACACATGGGTTACACGTCACACGAAAGTGGGAGTCTCAACCCCCGCACACATAGCAGCTGTGCATCTCACTGCTCTGGTGCATCTTAAATTGACATGCTTCACTTGGTCGCTTGCCGCACGGTGGCCAGTGTCAATCCCTGGACGCCAACCCTGTTGCGCCCTTGCTCCAGGGCAAAGAAGCGCTCAGGGATCAACGGAGAGTCTGGGCCCAACACACGCAGCATCTGCAAGGGCGGACACAGGAACATGAACATGAAACCATGCATTGCTGCAGAGCTAGGTCATGCTTGTGGCAAGGAGCACGGCTATCAGCAGTACCCCACCAGCCACACCGTGATCGTTGTATGCCACCCTCACACACGCGTGCCGTTGCTCCCCCACCCATCGGCTCAGCCGCATACCGCTCCCCTCCCTGCTGCTGTGTTCACGCCCTGTGTTACAACTGAATGTGTTGCAAGTATTGTATCTAGACACACCTTTTGTTGCATTAATGACATTGCTTGGTCCATGGCCTTCAGTGCAGAGGCTGCTTTTGAAGGCGGCTGGATGTGCGGCTTTGGCACACGGTGCCTACGGCCCCGGCCAGCACCTGCCTCCAGCTGCGCGCCTTGGCTCTCAGGTCCTGAACCTTGTGCTGTGTCCGGAACTTGCACATGGTCCAAACCTTGCACAGTGTCCTGGACAGATGCTGTGTCCTGGACAGATGCTGCGCTGCTGCCACTTGCCTCGGCTGCTGTGCCTGATGTGCTGGTGGTGCTCGTTGCCTGCTCTGTGTGTGCGACTGAATCCAGGATGGCTGCGTTGAGCTCTTGGACCACCTGTGGCCACAGCATTGACCCATGCAGAAAGATGTACAGGTTGCCAAACAGACGGTGGCCTTGAGCTGCTGGCCTGGCCCACAAACCAAGAAATATGCTTGTAATAATGTGCTACCTGGTGTGCAGGCTTTGTAGAGCGTGGAAGTGATCTGCTATGCCAAAAGGCGTGGGGAACACATGGCTGCACGTGGATTTCTCCACCCAGGCACTGCTTGAACCGACAGTGGCACCAACCTGGGACAGCTGGACCAATGCGTCGCTCCTGCCAGGGAAACGGCTGGGCTCAAACCGGTAAGACAGCCACAGCCACGCCGACAGTGCCTGCAACCGCCCACAGAGCCATGGCACAAACAACTGGTGCGTGTCTGCAGCCTGGCCAAGTACGCCTGGAGCACACAGGGGACCGTCGCTTGGATTTGCTGATGCCATGGTTCCATGCACACAGTGCTCTGCTGCCGCTATGTGGCGGGAGCATACCTGGTGCCACACCTCCAGCAGCATCATACGATCCCACGGTGACAAGGATGAGCCAGCCTGCCAATCCAGCTTGGACACACGCCTGTGGCCGCCCTCACCACGTGCCGCACCACACTGAGCAGCCGAGGGTGCAGCGCCAGAAGCTCCTGGTGACTGCGCCGCTGCGGAATTGGGGCTTGCTGCACTGCTGGTGCTGGTGCTGGTGCTGTCCGTGGCATTGCCGCTGTGCGTGCTCTCACCTGGACTGCCAGTGTGTGGCGAGCTGGGGCTGGAGTGCAGCCAGGCCAAGGGGAAGCGGGGCCAGTGCACAGGCCCAACACTTGCGAGTGCGGCCGCATACGCACGCACATACCTGCATGTGACGCACTGACTTGCGTTGGTGAGCACGTGCTTTCGGCATTCGTCAGCTTGCGTGTTGCAAGCAGCTGCCTGTTTGCCAGCTGAGCCATCAGACGGCACAGCAACCAATCATCTGCGCCGAGTGATTTCAGGGTACCACAACACGGTTCAAAACCATGCCAGACCGTCCAGGCATCCCACATCACGTACGTGAGCAGCAGTGCAAGAGGTGGGTCGGCCACAGCACGGTTGCCACCCAGGGACCGGATCGTCTTCAGGTGCGAGATGCGCGCCTTGCCCATGGGCACTGCACACAGCCTCACCCGCTCCTCCACCGTGAGCTCAGGGAACTGCATGCCGCATCAAAAGACACAGCAACGCAAGAACAACACATGAGCACAAGGACATGCCGCATCAAAAGACACAGCAACGCAAGAACAACACATGAGCACAAGGACATGCCGCATCAAAAGACACAGCAACGCAAGAACAAAACATGAGCACAAGGACATGCCGCATCAAAAGACAAAGCAACGCAAGAACAACACATGAGCACAAGGACATGTGCACTTGTCTCGGTCTACCCGGTTGATTATGGGCGCTGTGGGCTCCATGCAGTGATCCTCTCTGTGTGGTTATGTCTGATGGTGCCACACCGCACACAGGCTGCACGATGCCATGCTACATGCATTGTGCGCACAGACCGCCCCACCGTGCTGGGTATCCAAGGTGGCCGGTATGGTAGGAGTAAGTCCACACCAAACACACAGCACCAACATGCTTCCCTTGGCACTCCCCCAAAGACTCACGTCCTCCAACACCGCCGCCACCACTGCCGCCTGCTCCATGCTGCACAGCCGGTAGACTGATGCGTCCACCTTGGCCTCCTCCACAAAGCGCATGAGCACCTGAGCACAGCATGTACACAGGGCAGCAGGGCAAGGACGGACAGCAGGTGAGGCCTGAGGCTTGCCTTTTCTCGCTGTGCACCACAACATCCTGCGGCTTGCAGGCATCCATGAGGGCAGGCGTTATACAGCACGCAGTACAGCAAACAAAGTTGCTCGAGAGCTTGACTGCAGCAGCTCTGACCTCTGGGAGCCTCATGCCTGTGCTCGTGGCCGCCAGTGCTTCCACAGCCTCACTCTCAGGGAACAGGCCAGCAGCAGTCAAGGGGGGCAGCTGAGCGGCCACAGCGCGCTGCAGGACAGGAGGATGGACACAGCACATGTCACGTGCGTCACTTCCTGCTGCTTCGTCATGCCATAGCTAGCAGCCAGTGCCAACAGCTGCAGTTGCACCCAGCAAGATCTGCTAATGAAAGCCAACAAATACGACCACAAGCATGCAGTGTAACCGAAGGCACAGAGAGCACACCTGCAGTGTTCGGATATCCTTGCGGAAAAGGCACGTGGCAACACCCTCAGAGTAAATTGTGCCTCGCCGCCCTGCGCGCCCAGCAATCTGCTTGATGGCCGATGGTGACAATGGTACGCTCTTGCCTGCAGCGCGCACAACAAGCAGCCCGCAATTCAACCCATGACCAACAGATTCGTACAGCGGCCCTGCAGATGTCCAGATGTCCTGAAGGGCGCTGCAGGACACCGGAGGCAGCATAGGAGGAGTTCCTGGATCGTTTCAGCAGAGGAGGGAATGATGGATCAGCACTGATGTTACCTGTGTGGTCAGGCTTCTGCAACGAGGTGAATATGACGCGCCGGATGTTAAGATTCAGCCCCATGCCGATGGCATCTGTTGCAACCAGCACATTGTACCTGCCATCACAGCCGCAGTGATCCATGGTACACAGTTCAGTCAGGGACGGTATGCAGCTAGAATGATGCATGCATGGCAGAGATGCCTCGCCGAGCAAGCCGATGAAGGCAAGCACCATCAGGATGCAGTCGCCCTGCGATACCAGCAACGATGCGCTCGCTTTCACATGCCACTTTTACATCCGCGCTCCTCACCCAGACTCAGGGTCATTGAACAGGCGTGCCTGGGCCGCACGCGTTTCGGCCGGCAGGCCGCCATACACCACGCAGCACCTGATGCCGCGCGCCTCCAGCTGCTCGCGAATGCGGTACACCGCACGGCGAGAGAAGGCGACAAGCGCGTCGCCCGGCTGCACATCTGCCAGGCCACCCGGTAACCCGGATGCATCCACCTTCAGCGGGCTCATGCGCTCATAGCGGCGCACCTGCATGTGGCACGAAGATTGCAGCCACAGTGGCACAGTGTGCTCTGCAGGAAGAGTACTCATACTGCATACAACACAGGCGCTGTGGCGGACAGGTTAGGGGAAGATGCCATCAAAAAACATGGATAGCCAGGCGCATCCAGAAAAAAAGGGGGCCTCCACCAACCTTCCCCGATTCAGGTCAACGAGCTACACCTGCTGAAACGGTAAACCTTCCGCTGCAGCACAAAAAAAAAGCTAGGCAGGCTTGCAACTGCGCCATGCTGCAAGTGCCACAAGCGCACACCGCCGCACCTCCAGTGGCTCCTGCATGTCGTGGCACAGCCGCTGCACGAGCGGCAGGGCGCTGGCATCCCCACACACATGGATCTCACTCGCCGGCAGCCCCAGCACAGCACGCGTCCACGCCCAGCCGCGCTGCGCGTCTCCTATCATCTGGATCTCATCAATGACTGCCACATCCAGCCGCCGCCCAAACACGCCGCCTTCGTGCGCAGCCAGGCGTGAGGCTGCAGGGTGCCACGCTACCGCCCTGCTGCCCATGCCTGGCCCTGCCGTCCTGCTCACTCCCCCCATCCCTGCTCCGTTCAGCTGCCCACCCAACAGCCCACTTGACAGCCCGTCCCAGTGGGAAAAACGGTTGTAGCCGCTGCCGTGGCCAGCCGTGCTGCCGGCAGAGCCGGTGCTCCCAGAGCTGCTTGCACCAGCATTGCCATCAGATGCTGCCGACCAGTGCGTGAAGCGCGCCGAGCTTGACATTGCGCTGCGGACACCAATCACATCTGCCCCCACTGAAACAGGAGCCATCTCCACCGTGCAGGAGGCGTGCAGCGCGCCCGGCACATCGCGCACCTCCTCGCCAGTCACCAGCGCACACCGCACACCTTCCTGCGCGTTGCAAGGTCAATGAGAACTCAAGAGTGGACTTTGGCAACAGCTGTGCCTCAAGTGCTGTGACCTGGTATGATCCTTGATCCTCTGGGTTCTGGCCGTGCCTGAATGACGAACAGCCACATGCACACAACAAGTGCACCAACGAACAAGGATGGATGTACATAAGTGTATGGGATGCATCGCCATGCGCTTGCATGATTTACATGCATCATCCGTGTGCATCATCGTACTCACCGCATTCAGGCGCTCGTAGTTCTCCAGTGCTAGCAAGCGCAGTGGGCCGCAGTAAATCCCGCTTTGTGCAGCTGCCAGAGCTTTGATAGCATTGTACGTCTTGCCGCTGTTGGTGGGGCCTGGGGCGCACATATCAACAGACACAAAGGTTGAGCAGGTCAGATAAAAGCGAAGCAGCAAAGCCACATCAGCCAGCCCTTGTGGCAACAAGGACTGTGGTCAAGGATTTCACCGATGCAAGAAGCGAAACAGAACAATAAAGACAAGTTGTCCAATAGCCATCCCTGCAAACACAAACCTGCATGGTAGATGAACCGGCGCCTGAGCGCACGTGCAGCTGGGTACCACTGCGCGGGCTGGGACAGATTCAGCACAGACAACTGCAGGCACAAAGGGCATGAAGCCCTTGACGGCTTAAATGAACTTTGATCTGCAGCATGTCTCCATCGTGTGGATGGCCACAACGAGCAGGTAAGGATCATGCTCACCACCAAAGTGGTATGCACCTCAAGCGTGACAAGCTCACATGCAGACATCACACCTGTCTTCTGTACCCCTCCATCTCCTGCTGGTAGTGTTGCGCCAGCCACTGAAGGAACCATTGCGTCACGGAATGCTGCACCACTGTGCTCATCCTGCCAGACAGGCATTGTGACAAACATGTTACATCAGTCATGTGCACATGAGCTGTCAGTGAATCATTGAAGGAGCTGCCAACACACCCTAGATCTCGTGTGCAACACACCGCAGTGGTCCGTGTGCCTCAAAACCAAGGGTGCACAATGCAATGCGTTGCGGCCACAGGCCACAACTCACGCGCGAGGAGTCTGGGCGAGAACCAGCTGTGAAGGCCAGTCAAGGCGGTCCACCAGCCATGCAGGGAACTGGGACGTTGATGTAGAGGACAGGAGCTGTAAGGAGGGTCAAGATTCAAAGAACCATCAGATTCATCCACTCAGCACAAAGCCGGTGATCAGTTGTAACATCTACAAAAGATCCAGGCAGCGAAGAACAGCATGCATACACTGCTGCACAGCATGCTGCTGCTGGGCCATATGGCCAGGATCATTGGAGCACAGCGATGATTACAACCCGCACCTCCGATGGCACCCCTGCATTTCGTGCAGCTACAGCGGTTGTGCGCGCACAAGCCCACCGGCTGCGCAGCACCAGCAGGACTGCCTCACGCACTGGCTCGGTGACAGATGCTGGCAGTGCAGGGCCTGTTTGAGTGGCGCTGGCCTCGCTGGCCTCGCCCTGGTTGTGTTCTGCACTGACTGTCTGCGTCTTTGCCTGAAGCTGATCATACTTGGGCAGCGCGCGCTCCAATAACCTCAGCCACTTCCGGTATGTCATGGCTTCGATGTTACCTGCTGGGCTCGCCATGCTGCCGTCTTCAGCGCGCACACCAGCAGCCTCCGTTGTGGTGTCCTTCGCCAGGCCTGCAACAACCTGTGGTATGCCTTCTTCAGGGTGGTGCTGAGGAGTGAGCTGACTGGATAATGGTGGAAGCTCAGGCCCCTCCTCTCTCAGCCATGATGCAAAGTATGCGCCCAGCACATTGCAGCTCTGCGTGTACCTGCAGGGAGTGAACAAAACGGCACATACAGCACTGGAAATAAGCTGGCACGCTTGACAGATCGTTGATTTGCGCTGCACAGGGCATGTTGAGCGCCTGCGCATGTGAGCATCAAGCATTAATCTTTTGGCCACGCACATGGCTGGGTGTGACAGGTGTGCGATGAGCTTTGGCGTGAGGTAGTCACGGTCCATCCGGTCCACAAAAGAGGACACCAGCGCCGCCGCGTGATGTGGCAAGGCATACTGCGGAGGTGCACATCAATAGGCCCACATACCGTACTCAGATGTCAGTGATGGTGATGCATCTCGGTGATGCATGGAAACCCCAATGTCAAAGGAGGCAAGAACGAAGCAAGAAGAACAACATTCGATCTGTAGGCAGGGTATAGTCAGCATGAAACGATCGCATTTCCAAGGGGGTTTGCTTGATGACTGTCATTGTGTCGCTCCGACTTACCAAGGGGTCAATGCCCCTGAATAGCAGCCATGCTGCTGCAAGCTCCGGTCTGTTCTTCGTGCCCTCAGCCCTGAATCGAGCCAGCACTCTGCGTGCAGCTGCTGTGGCTTCTGCATCAAAAACATCTTCAGATGCCGCATTTGCACCTGCTGGTGCTGGCGGTGATGGAGTCAGGGGCCTGCCTTCTAGGGCTGCAGTGATCTCAGCTACTGCTTTGTCCTGCACCAATCCTGCAGCCTGCTGAACTTCCAGCTGGCGTGGCGGCTGTGCAGCAGCTGCGGCAGCCGCCGATTTGAGCTCTGCCCATGATGGAGCAGGGGGGTGCACCTTGGCAGCTTTTACATTGGGCTGTTTTGGTTGGTTGGATTGTTTAGCTGGCAGCGCACGGCCCTGCTCTGCTGAACGCTGCTTGTCTTGAGGAACAGCTTGCTGTGCTGGCTTTGATCGCGCCTGCTTCGCTGCTGCGTGCACGTGCTGTGCACGATGCCGTGCATGATAATCCTTTGTAGGCTTGGGAGGTGCTTCAGCCGGGGTCTGGATAGGCGCAGCTGCATGATCTCGCAGCAATCTTGAGGCAGCAGACGGATCATCAAAGCTCTGGATGAGCAGCGAACGGGTTTGGCTGCCCTCCTTGCTTGGTGCAGCAGCACTTGCATCACCATCTCCGATGCTTGCAGGATCGTTGTGCTGCTGGCACTCGTTCGATAGCTGCAGAGATGCAGCACCATCTCCCTTGCTGCTGGCACTGCCATCCGCTGAGCATGAGCTGTACAGGCGCCAAGCACTTGCCCTGCCAATCCCAGTCATGGCTGCTGGCATTAGCAAGCGCTGGAGTGGTCCACGAGCTTGTGTTGCTAAGAATAGGCTGCTGGGGTGTGGTATAGGCACCAGTAGTGCGCTGCATGGGTTGTTGTGAGCCTGCATTATGAGCAAATAGCATGCTGCGCAGTCAAGCCAGTGGTCAACCTAGCATCGGCATTCATGCTTCAGTCTGCACCTGCAGCACCCTCCATCCGTGCAGTGACTGCGAGGAACTGCGCCATTCCGACAGAGCCGACAAAGCGACTCTTCTTAACAAAGCAAGAATTTCATTATGTGAGTTGTCATGCTTCAGACTCAGGGCCTCAAACCGTGCTATGGCCACGACCCACTTCCACATCGTCTGAATGGTGCAATGCGCTAAAACTGTCGATCATTGCAAAACGGTGAACATTATACAGCGATCAGACGCCTTTCGGTAGTACTGTCACGATCACAGACAGTAAAAAATGGGAGGTGGCTCTCTAATCTTGACACGCGTTGATCACTTGAAAGATGTATGTGGCCCCATGTCATAGCCAATCTTCAGCATTGATCTAATCATAGAGCCCTAATTGGCACAGCAGCTCTGCATCGAGTGGAAATGCAACTCTGCCCCATGAAAATGGGCATGGTCCTCCTCGGTGCAGCTCAGGACGGTGGAGTGCCACACATCGGCTGTGCATGTACAAACTGTACAGCTGCACTTGCAGACCCCGCCAAAGCACAGACGGCCGTGTCCCTGTGCCTCGTTGACAGGCAGGAACACAGCTTCTGGCTGCTGGACTGCACACCTGACATCAAGCAGCAGGCAAGTGGAACAGGAGTGGCGCGCTCTCATGACCTGCGTAATCCCTGCTGCTGGTGCTGCACAGGAAGGTCTCGACGCATTTTGCACCCTGCTGCACGCAGTACCGCATTGCGCAGCAGGCCGCAGGGCCTGACGCCAAGCTGGCAGGTGTACTGCTGACACACCTCCACATGGGGCACTACATCGGCCTGTTCCAGTTTGGGAGGGAGGCGCTGAATCTGGCTGGCCTCAAGGTGTGCCATGAAGGCTGCAATCACACGAATCTCAAAAGATGCTCTGCCACCTACTCACCACGTCAGCGCCAGGGCAGTCATGTCAGAGTGGCAGTCAGTGGCTTGCTGAATTGTGGCAGTGGTGTGTACTGCGAATGTGGTGGTCTGCGCTGCACACACCATCACCTCACATGCAGTGATGTTTGTGGATTGCCTGCATTGCCTGGATGGCATGTGCTGTGATCAGGTGTACGGTACACCGGCAGTGTGCTCCTTCCTCCAAAAGAATGAGCCATGGGCCGGCATGCTGGCGCGTGGTGCATTCATGGTACAGCCCTTGGAAGTCAACCAGCCTGTCCAGCTGTCACCTTCCCTCAGCGTCAACCCCATTCCAGTCAACCACAGGCAGGAAAATGGCGACACAGTGGCCTTCCATGTGGCAGGTCCCAATAAGAAGGCGCTCTTCTTGCCAGACATCGACAAGTGCGTGCAGCTTTACTGCATTTGTGGTGTGAACAGTCTGGACAAAGCTGCATGCACAAGGGGCAGCTGCTGAGGAGGCTTTGCAGGTTGCAGATGCATGAGATGCTGCAGGCGCATGTATGTGCATTCAATCAGCAGCCCTTTCCAGCTACACAGCGTGAAGGGCTACTTGCCGATTTGTCCCATCACCGTGCCCGGTGATCCATGCAAACTCTGGTGCTCCAGGGTCTGGCAATCACTTGCTGCATTCTGACACCGTTCCTGCATCCTGTGCCGCCCGCACAGCTGGGACGGGTGGGAACAGCAGTTGCCAGATGTGCTGGCCGATGTGGACGTAGCATTCCTGGATGCGTGCTTCTGGTCACATGTGCGTATGTGTGTGTGGTGTAGTCCAGCTGCCACAGAGTGTGCCGGCATGTGTGCTGGAAGTGTGCTAGAGCACGTCACGCATCCAGGCGGATCCTTGCTCCATGCTCCACAGCTGCTGGCCAATCAGTACTGTTGCCTTGTGCCTGCATACCTTGAACGATGCCAGTGCGGCTCATCTCAGTCACGTTCGTGCCGCTGAGCAGCCTATTTTTACCCACATGGACGCGCTGTGCAGGATGAGCTGGGCAAAGTGCGTGGGCGGGATATGCGTGAGGTGCCACACCCGCTGGTAACAGACACGCTGGCACGCGTGGCCCCACACCCTGGCCTGGCTCAGCGCGTGGTGCTGGTGCACATGAACCACACCAACCCCATCTGGCGTGAGGGCAGTGAGGAGCGGCAGGCGGTTGAGGCAGCGGGAGTGCGTGTTGGGGCCACAGGCATGGCTTGGGAGCTGTAATGGGGACATGGAGAATATGCCATTTACATGCCTGAACATTGGTGCAGAATGGCAGAAGAGGACAGTCAACATTTTGCCATGAATGCTCAAGTGTGACAGACAGATTGTCAGCACAGGTATGTGCAACACCATGTAAAGCAATGCCATCCGCAGGGAATGTGAACATCGTCCTGGCCCAGCCCTATCGGACGTCAAAGGGTTTGGAGTGCGCAAAACTGCACAGCTGCCCAGGCTCGGTACAGGAGGTGTTGAGCACTGGACACCAACCAATTCGCAAAAGTATCCACATGTCTATGCATGCAACATGCCCACAACAATGCATGTCCTGCATGGTCAGCATGTTCCATTGTATGCATCCAAACCGGCCTTGCCCCTGTCATATGCACCAACCAGCTGAAGCCTGTGCCGTCATGGCCATGCCCTCTAATGCAGCATGGGTAGCTGCATAAAAGCAACAAAGTGCACACGTCCCCGTCCCCATGCTAGGTGGCCTTCATCTTTCCAGGCCACACCCATGAGTGGTGGAAGGAAACAAAGTGTGTGGCGAGCAAAAAATCAAACAAAACTGCACGTCGCCCCATTTGTTGGCACGCCCCCGCATGCGGCACCGGGCCACAACTGCCTTGTCCCACATCACTCTCTGATCATGTCGTTCTACCACATGAGGGGAGCACGCAACACAGTTGCACAGCCGCATGCCTCTGGAACTCCTTCCTCACTTCTTGAACTTGCGCATCGCCTCAAGCACCAGCTCCTGCTGCACCGCAGGCAGCCGGCCCGTCCCCGCCGCCTTCTCCAGGTTGCGCCACTTGTCTTTGATGTCCACCTGCAGGACCATGCAATGGGCAGCTAGGGGCATGGGGCACACCAACCACAACTGTGTGACCACGGTATGCAAAGCAGGACAGGGGCAGAAGCAAAGCCTGGCATGTGCGGTCCCAAAGCAAGACGCACACCGTTGGGCCATAACAACTGGCTGCTAGACAAAAGCTGCTGCGCTTGCTGGGCAGGAGCTTGCTGCTGAGCCAGCTGCTACACAATGCACAACCCAACCTCATAAACAAGCAGCACATCATGTGGCAATCAGGTTTGTGCAGTGGCACACCAGGTACATGTTAGAGAGGACGCACATTGGACCGATGGTTTGCCTTCATCAGTGGATGCTCTGCAACCTTGGTCCACAGGAACGACTTCTTGGGGTTGCCATCCGCATGCCGCACAAGGGACTTCAGCATCGCCTCCACCTGCAGTACGATGACCGCATGCGCAGTACAGACAATGCTGGATTATGGGGAGCAGGACACACTGCACGACGCGGTGCGACTCAATGTGCGGCAGCATCTGTGCATATGCTCGTGCTCTGTAGTCTGCGCAGCACAACACCTTGCAGCTGAACACTCGCGCAGGCTGCTAGCTGAGCATCAGGGGACAGGCTCCCATCCCAAGCTGCAGCCCATGAAAGCCTCAGCCTCCACAAACAAGGCACCATGCTCAGTTTCAAGGCAGTTCCACCATGCCAGTGGTTCCATCAGCAGTGCCACCACGTCCACAACCTATCCACAACCCACCTCGACGTCCTTCCACGCCTTCCTGCCACTGGAGCTGGTGGGTTCTGCACTGGACGCAGGTGCGCCCCTCACGCTGCCTGATGCCGCCTTGCCGCTGCTGACCATGACGCTGGCGCTCCTGCCACTGCCCCTGCCCCGCCCCCGCCCACTTGCACCATTGCCACGCCCATGGCCTGAGCCTGCACCGCGACCAGCAGCCCCACGACCAGCAGGCTTCGCAACTGCCTTCTGGCTGGGCTCCTCCTCAGCCCCTTCCTCCTCATGCTCACTCCACTCATTGCCCTCCTCGCCATCATCTGTGGTTTGATCGTCATCGTCCTCGTCACCAAATTCAACTGCCGCCTCCTCGCTCTCATCCCCATCACTGGCCTCCTGCTCCTCACTCTCCTCCTCCTCCTCCTCCTCCTCACTCTTCTCCTCACTCCCGCCATCATCCTCGCTGTCCTCAAGGATGGCACGCAGGCGAGGGCGGCCCCGGCGCCCGCTCGCCACGCCCTTGCCCTGCTGCTCCTGCTCCTCCCGCTCCCGCTGCAGCTCAAACTCAAAGTCCTGGCATGACACAAGCGAGGAAGCAGGGTGGCGGGAGGGTCACACAAGCAGAGTGATAAGTGAGCACCAATGCAGCAGCCTGTGGGCGCGCCATCGGCATGTGCTGGTGCACGGTTGCTAGTGAGCGTACGCAAGAAGCGGCACATGTGGTCGTGATCATGCAGCTGTGAGCCCACAACACTGAGCAGGCACCCAATTATGCCTTACCAAAGTACCCGGAACAGCAAACAACCTATCGCACATTGGTGTCGCTGCAGCATAACGTATTCACCCCCAACTATTAGTGAGCAGTGACAAGCTGCTCACTAATCGTTGTGGGTGCACACTTTTCCCGCCCGAGCTTGTGCACACGGCCCCCGCACCTCGTCCCCCGAGTCATCACTCATCGCCTCCGTGATCCTGCGCCTCTTGCGCTTGGAGGACGACGGGGGTGTGGCCGCGCTCCTGGCGCGTGCACTTGCTGCCTTGCGGCGGGAGCTTGGCGCTGCATCCCCCTCCTCTGCCTCCTGGCCCTGTGCCTCCCCAGCCGCCTCAAGCAGCCGCTGCTGGTCCTCCATCTCCACCTCCTGCATCTGCCCCTCCTCCTCATCGCCTGTGCCCGCACGTTTGGCGCCTGCGCCTGTGGATGCGGCCTTCCGCGCGCTGCCTTGCTTCTGGGCACTGCCTGGTGCCCCCTTGCGCGCACTGCCTGGCAGCAGAGGCGCAGGCGCTTGCTGGGTCGGGAGTGTCCCGGTGGACGTGGCTGCAGCTGCAGCAGCTGCTGCGCGGGTCATCCTTGCCGCTGAGCCCGGTGCAACCGGCTCATCCGCCGCAGGGGCTGCGCGCTTGCTGGCAGACCCAGGCGGGGCCTGAACAGCTGCGCCAGGAGCAGCGGCTGGCTTGGAGGCAGACTTCGGGGGTCGGCCCCTGCGGCTGCGCACAGGGGCCTCAGGGGTGGAGGTAGGCTTGTTGGTGAGGTCCCCACTCGGCCCTGGCCCTGCAGCTGCCCCACCTGCGGCCATCTCCTCATCCTCATCCATTGGGAACGCATACACATCATGCTGCTCCTCCACCACAGCCATGCCAGCAGCGGGAGCCGCGTCTGGCTTGGCGCCTGCTGCCAAGTCGCCGCCAGCAGCGGTGGCAGCTGCGGCCGCTGCAGCGGCCTTGCCCGCACGGCCTCTGGTTGTGCGCGCAGATGAGGGTGCCCCTGCGTTGTTGGATGGCGCGTGCTGCTGGCTGCGCGCACTCAAAAACGGTGATGGCACCTCCTTGACTGCAGCAGCCGGGGAGGGCGCTGCAGCAGGAGGCTTTCCAGCAGATGGAGCTTTTGCTGGTGGGGGAGACACAGCGGCAGTGGCACGCACAGGAGAGGCAGTAGCCGCAGCTGCTCGACCACTGAGGGTGCTGCCTGCTGCGCCTTGCTTCGTAGGTGTGGGGGAGGAGGTGGGCAGCAAACTGGGGGACAACACACCCGAGTCCCCCAAGGTCTTGCGCCGTGTACTCTCCTCCACAACCCTGCCTTGGCCTGCAGGCTGTGTATTGACACAGTGCGGCAAGCAGTCCATCAGAAACATTGCATGCCAAGCACAGCATGGAGTGGGCAGGAGCGGCAGCGCGTGCAATGTGCAGCAGCAGGGAAGAGCAAACAGGAGCCTGGATACAGGTGTTGATAGCGGAGCAGAGGGATAGCTGAGCCAGGAAGCAGATTCCGTACGCCATGTGGGTGGGTGGGCAGCAGACGCAGGCGTCAGCATAGGGATCCTGCACGCACCTTCACTTTCACGTACACAGTAGCGTCCAGTGGCAAGCTGGCCAAGCTTGTGTCTGCACTGCCCAGCACCGGGCCGTGTTCCTGGCCCGACCTAGGCGCAGCATGCACGCTCTCTACACGCAACAGCCCATTGGCGCGGTGGGACACGGCCAGCATCAAATCCGAGACCTGCACAGTCCACATGATGATCAAAACGGCCAGTTGAAGTTGTTTTTTCACACCTGACTTGTGCCTCGCCAACTGTGCATCAGCAACCTTTCAATCATCACACTCGGCGGCATCTGGCACCATGCGGCATGCTGCAGCACGACAACACAAGCTGTACACACATGCCTTGCGCAGCAAGCACCATTACAGCGCCCGCACAGCACACACACCACACTGACCGAGGGTGTGAAGGTGCTTGTGGCATAGAACTCGAAGACTGCAGGTGGAGCAGACCAGGCCGCCTGGACATCCGGTCTGCTGCTGAATGGTTGGCCACACAGCTTGACTCGCAGCCGGATGAGCTGTGTCGCAGCAGAGGGGCTCCATGCGCCCTCCAAGGCAGCAGCTAAGGCCTCAAGACAATCTGGGCCACCTGCACAGATGGGTGATGCAGTAACCAGACGCGAGGTGGATACAGCCACCATGACCATGCACCGGCATTGCATTGCAGATGAACATAATCTGCACATGCACAGCATGCTACCCAGTCAGCATGCCGTTGACTGGGCTCGGTTCAAGCAGCCGACTACAATAAGCTGCGGCCCAACTTTGCTTGTGCAATTATTTATTACAGCACAAGTTGTTTGCGAGCATGCTGACCCATGTTTGAATTGTGATTGAACTGCGACCTGCTGCCGTTGGGCGTTTTCAGTTTAACAATGATTTCCTTGTACCTGCTTCCGGTTGCTTGGCACGGCCCCCCGCAAAGAACGAAAACAACCCCATGTCTGATCGACAGCGTCACCTGCCAATACAGAGTTTACTGCATGCTGGCTACACGCAGACAATTCAACTAGAAGAGCGCCGGCTTCGCAGATCACAGCTCCATCTCAGCTCATCATCCCACCCTCACACAAGCCCGCATGACAGCCCGCCCAGCGCTAGGCATGGATTTACATTGAAGCTTCGGCTCCAGACTCCTTTGCATAGTAACTAGGCATGTTTAGTCATGATTTTTTCTATCAGCTGCAAGTGACTCACTCAGGGCAGCTTAGCGCAGCTGCGCACAGGCATAATGTCCTCAATCATGCCCTCCCCAGCCACTGCCATTTCACGCATGAGGCTGAAAATGTTGGGCACCCCAAGATATGGAACCTTCTTGGCCTTGGCCTCGCCATTTGTCACGGTGGCTGGCAGCATGTCTGATACAAAGCATGGCAGCAGCATGTGGGACGAGGCCTGCAAGTGGAACAGCACAGCAGAGTGGAAATTGGAGAGTGGAACAGCACAGCACAACCCAATCATGAGCGGTTGTTGTACTGCCTCCTTCTAACAACGGGCACACGTTTCATCATCATCGGCGTGCACCCAGCATGGCGCAGGAGGGGGCACGCAGCAGTAACACCAGACTGTCTCACCTGGTGTGCAGTAGGCACAAAGGCTGTGGGGGCCCACTTCAGCCCCATGACCCTGCCTCCACACGTGTCGGCACACAGCGTCCCCAAGGTCAGCCCTTGAGGGTCCGTGGCCGGCCCCGCTGCTCCTCCTGCACCCGCACGTGATGCAGCCGCTGCGGGCGGAGCCATAGACAGCATGTCGGAGAAGGCGGGCAGGAGGTGGGAGGTCAGGGGTTCGAACCCCACCAGCAGCTCCGCACGCAGCGCCTCAGGACCGCGGCTCTCCAGCGCCTTTTCAGGGAAGGCGTCCAGGAAGGCGCGCGAGCGCTTAGCGGGCGGCTGCGGCTGGGCTCCCTCAAGCTCGCGGGTCAACGCGTCGGGCTGTGCCAGCCGCTTGGGCGGCCGCGCAGCCAGGGGCGGAGGCAGCGTGCGGCAGGCCTGCGGCAGCGCCTCCCGCCTCAGGCTGACCAGCACGTCCATGTCAGACACGTCGGGCTTGAACAGGGCTGCCAGCAACGCGGCCTGCAGCTGCGCGCTGGCGTCGTCCCCCAGCGCGCCGAGCGCCACGGCAGCACGCAGGCACGTGCGCGCGAGCGCCACAGTGTGGGTCAGCGCGTCCCGGCTCGGCCGCTGCGTGGTCCTGTGGTGCAGTGGGGGCATGAGGCAAGGTCAGGGGGGGGGGGGGA
>QAXD01000166.1:514578-584129 GCA_004335575.1 Haematococcus sp. NG2 | reverse complement strand
GCATGAGGCAAGGGGGGGGGGGGGAACTGATCAACCATAAATGTACATGCAGTTTCAGGGGTCAGGCCGTCTGGGGCAGGATAACGCCGCCGATGACAACCTTTGCCCTAATGCTAGCACACCAATGCCTGAAAACTTTATTTTCTTTAACTAGCAGGCTTCAGCTGTGTTGAGCGCTGACGAAGTCTCAGCCCACGCATGTCAAACAGCCAAGGCATGAGATGGATACAAGTCAAACACAGAGGCAGTAGTGGATGTCCCCCGCTAGGCGGTGCACTGGGCAGCATGAGTGTGCTTGCCCCGCACACCTCCCCAGCCCAGCCATCACAGCTGGGCCGTGCGCGGGAGTGTGATCTAGCTCCGAAAGGAAACTACTGGCGCCACGGCATTCAATCGCCAGAGTCCTAGTAGGAGCCACAGGCGATACCGCCCTTATTGCGTGCAGTTCAGACAGATGGCATACTGGAAGAACTGGATACCTCAGCGCTGTGCAACAATGCTGCCAGGCAAGCAGTCTGCGCTAACACGAATTGAAATATGTTGGCACTTGAACAGAGTCCTGTAAGGCGCATGCATAGCGCATATACCAAGGCAAGGGATGGCTATGCAGATGCAGTGGCAGCAGCAACGCACCATGGGCTGGCTGCAGCAATGTCCCGAGGTGTGGCCAGCCACATGGCTGGTGCATGCCCCGCTGCCTTGGCCTCGTCAAACCTGCTCTGCAGCTGCCGTACAACTGCCGCGGTGATGGCCACAGGTTTGGCAGGTGCATTCTCTGCGCCCCCGATGGGCTGGCTGGCCAACGGCTGCACAGCCCCCCCGCTGCCAGTCTCTGGGTCGATGACCAGCGGCCGCTGCGCCCAGGGGTGGCGGGACAGCAGCTGCAGGAAGCGCAGCAGGCCTGTGTGTGGGGCAAGCACAGGGCCACAGCAGGCAAAGCAGTTCAAGTAGAGCAGGCATTGTCAGCAATGTGGGTGGCAACGGCTATGGATACATGGGCAGTGCACTCAGTGGCTCATGGGCAAGAGATGAGTGAGAGGAACCAAAACTGGCAGTGAGCGTCACCTAGGCCACAGGACAGTGCAGCGCAAGCACCACTAAAACAAAATGGAGGGCAGTTGTATGGGGGGAGCGTCTCCACAGCCTTCATCACGCGTGAGGCACTCAGGCCATGGCTTGAATCCCCCATGCATGTTACTCTGGGCAGCACTTGACCCCAGGGCCCCATGGGGCCCCCTCGCACGCGTGAGAGGAGGCAAGGGCCCCAGGAAACACTGTGCTGCCGGGAGACTAAGCGGTGCTCAGTCATGAACCACGGGACACTCATCTGCCCCTGAGTCCCTGCTGCAGCTAGCGGTTCATTACCCTTCTGCTGACTAGCGCTTCCGGACCTGTCTGACTAGCCCCTCCTGGGCAGTTCAGGAGAAGAAGGCGTGCAGGATAGACAGACAGATAGATAGATAGATAGATAGATAGATAGATAGATAGATGGCCAATACGCGGCACACACGCACCTGTGACGCGTGACCCAGGTGCGGTGGGCGTGGCAGCACACGCGCGCGGCGCGAAGGCGGCCACCACCAGCAGCTCAACCGCCTCAACCGTGAAGTGGTTGGCCAGCATGTGGGCGGCCAGCCAGCGCTGCACCAGCCGCACAGCGGGCGCAAAGGCTGGGTTGGCACCGGCCACACCAGACACCAGCCCGTGATGCCAGGACTTGACCAAGGGGGCTGCCTCAGGGGAGGACAGCACCCAAGCCGTCCCACGTCCTGCACTACTGCCACCTGTGGCAGTACCTGCTGCTGCTGCTGCTGCTGCTGCTGTGCTGCCCGCAGGCCCGCCAGGTGCGCCCGCCTGCTTGGGGCCCAGCGCCGCCGCCTGCTTGGCCAGCATGGCCTCATCCCGGCCGCTGTACAGGGTGAGCCGGAACGCAAAGCCATCCATGAGGACATCCACCCCATAAGCCTCTGATGCTTGGGCACGCAGGCCGTGTGTCTTGCCAAGCGCCTGGGCCAGCTGCACGCCCAAGGCAGCCTTGAGCTTGTTGAAGGGCAGGGGCTCTGAGGGCCAGCGACCTGTGAGTTGCAGTGACAGGGGTTGTATGAGGTTAAGTATCAGAGGTTGTGGGGTCTTGCAGGGAGTAAGACTTGTGGTGAGCAGGGTGGAGCGGGTGCATGTGTAAGGCCAGGGTGCACAGGTGTGCCATGTGCACGCGGCGTGCTGCGTTCAGCCGAGGCTCATAGATTGTTCACCATAGCCACCATGGTTGAGGGCGACAGCTGAGCGGGTGCTCATGCCATGCCCATGGTCTGGAGCTATAAAAGGCTTTAATCACCGCCTGACATTTGCATGATGCAGGTTGCGGGCACACCATGGCAGTGCATGACCCTGCAGCAGCATCCACAAAAGCTATTGCTGTGTGCCGATGCAGTGCAATGCTGGTGATTATGCTCACAATCGCTCAATGTTCATGCCACCATCATTAATTGGCGCGCACGTCGATCCATGTTATGGTGCACATAAACAATCGTAAATCATGCCAGGGCAGGGCAGGGCAGGTGAGATGGGTGCCGCTGGAGAGCTGGATATCTTGGGGCCTGTATGGTCCAATCCACACGCACCTGAGTTCTCCAGCTGTACCAGGACCTCCACAGGTTCCAGGCACCGGGCCAGGCCCCCCTGCTCCTCCTCCAGCCCCGCCAGCAGCTCAGCGCCCCCGGCCAGTGCATGTGCGCGTGGTGGGAACGCGGCTGTGTGGCGCGCGGCGGGCGACAGCGGCTGCACGCCCACGACCTTGAGGGCCGTGCCCTCCAGCCCACGCAGCAGCTTGCCCAGCTTGTCCAGCGCCGCGTCCAGCATGCGCATGGCAGTCACTGCCGCGTCATCCTCCTCCTCCCCGCCCTCGTAGCCGGCGATGAGGCCCAGGGAGAAGGTGTGCAGCTCCCCAGCAGGCCCCCGCGGCTGCTCACGCAACACAGGGTCCAGCGCGCCCGCACACGCGCGCACTGCGCCGCTGCCGCCGCCCGGCTTGTGCCGCCCCACAATGTGTGCCACAATCCTGCAGGGGGGCAGGGGACATGTCATAGGTGGGGTGAGCATCTTGATATGAGCTGAGTTGAGAGCACCAGGCTGCGGCAGCCTTCTACAGCCACATAGTTATCATTGTATGAAAGACCATGGCGTTGGACAAATGTCAAACTGAGAACGTCGTGTAGTGAGCAGCAGATGTTGAAATGCAGCAGGTGGATGATGGGAGAGCTGGCTGGCTCAACAAAGTGCTGCAGTTGTTTTGGCGGGCGCGTGCGAGGCATGGATGTGGCGCAGTGTTGCTCCTCAGGCAATAAGCGGAGTTTGCACCCTCACCGGCTCGCTCGGGGCAAGAGTGTGTATCATCACAGGAGCAAGCGTGATGTGCATGATACAAGCGGATGCGGTGGGGTGCCATGCATGCTCTGCACCAACAGGCCACAGCAACTTGAATAGCTGTGTACAGCTGTCCACCATGTTCAGCACAGTACAACAGTGGCATCTTTCTCGATGTATCTCTGAACACCCACCTCCAGACACTGACGTCCTTGCAGAGGGGCTCAGCAGCTGCAAGTACTGTCGCTGCTGCTGGCTGAGATGCTGACTGCTTCTGCTTCTTGCTTGGGGGCTGGGAGGAGGGGGCAACGGGGAGGGTGCCACATGGCTTGACTGAGATAGACCACAGGTAGTCATACACCATGGCCGGGGAGGAAGGTGTAAGGAATGCGGCCGTGAAGGACTCGTCCGGATCTCTGGGGGACTCCAGGAGCGTGAGGGTGGTGCGTGCAGCTGCGACCAGTGCTGCTGCGCTGCTCTTGGTCATGTGGGCTGCCAAGTTGCACCACCCTGTGGGGTCCACCCACACTGCGGCTGCCCCTGCCCGCTTGAACGCAGCAGCGCCGGGTGAGGCCTCAGCAGGTGGGAACCCTGAGACAGCCGAGACGATGGCGGCGACCTCAGCTGTGCTGGCTTTCCCATGCGACAGCTCTCCTGCCTCCCCGGCTCGCTTGCCACCCTCCCCTGCCTCTGGCCCCTTGCCACCGCCCAGGAGGGAGGCAAAGGGAGGGGAGGCCAGGTGGGGTGCAGCCACGCGCGCGGCTGATGCAAGCGCCTCGCTCCCCATGTGGGCCATGGTCACACCCTTGGGCAGGCCGGCCATGGGGTCGCACAGCGCATGCAGCGCAGCACGCAGCGCTTGCAGGGCTGACATGGAGGCCGACAGCTTGCCTTGGTGGGCCAGGTGGGCCATGATCATGGCCGCCATGTGCCCATCCAGACCGTCTGTGCATGGGGTGCGAGAGGCAGGGGATAGGCCCTGCTGCGCCGCCCACACCTTGAGCAGCAGCAGCCCGTCTGACATGGCGCGTGGCGCGACCGCGGCTGCGCGCTGCAGTACCGCTGCATGCGCTACAGCCACTGCATCTGACAGGATGCCGGCGTTGTATGTGGGCGTGGGCAGTAGCCCCTGCCCATCCTCCTGACCTGCCGCTGCTGCCGGTGCCGCTGTTGCTGACGCCGACGCCTTGCCACCTACAGCTGCGGTGCCAGGGGTTGGCGCAGCAGCCGCGCGCACGGCATTGCGGTCGGGCCGCAGGTTCTTGATCTGGATCGCTGAGGGGGGAGGCACCGCCATGAGCCGCAGCTCAAAGGCAGGCACAGCAGGAGATGGTCGTGTGCTGGGGGCTGAGGGGACAATGAGCACCGGGCGCGTGGGGTCGTTCTGCAGCACGCCCATCCTGAGAGCCCGGCCCTTGAATGTGGGGCTGCCTGACAATGCACGTGCCACAACCTCCAGATACATGGCCCGCTGCGCATGGTAGCGGTGATTCACATGGCTGCGCGCGTGCAGGCAGTCGGCAGGCATTATGAGGGCCACGTCAATGGCCACAGGGGCTTGGGTGGGGCCTTTGAGGGCGGCGCGGAGGGGCACCGAGCCCACGCAGACCACAGCCAGTGGGGGTTTGAAGTGGAGGCTAACAGAGGCCGGGTCCAAACCAAGCTCAGCAATGAAGCCAGGGGCGTGGGTGTGGCCAGACACCTGCAGTTGAATCAGCAGGAGGGAAGACAATCAGCAACGCAGCAGGATGCATGGCACACAGATGCAAAGTGAGTGAAGTGAGCGTCAGGGGCACAAGTGAGCCGCAGGCTATGGGGCATGCACAAAGCGTGACAGGCACAGCATGCCGTTGATTGCAAACGTTGTTGACACAGGCACCGCAATGGCGCAAGGCTGCGTTTGGGACGCTTGGCTACCAAGAACCATGCAGCACCCCACCTATATCAATAGCAGGCTTACAAAAAGCACTCACTTCTGCTGCCGGGGTGTTGCCAAGAACTGACCGCACAGCCGCCAAATCAGCATGGGCTGCGGCTGCTGCGCCATGCGCGCTTGCACGAGCCTCAGTTAGCAGCTCTTTCACCTGAATTTGGCACGCGCAATGATTGGGCATGTGGCCACCAGGACGAGCAAGGCAAGGTCAGGTGGGGCATCGCGCTGGCCGACTCGTTTCATGCATAATGTATGAACTGATGTTGCATGCCTGCATGGGGCATGACTCGCACCTCCAGCTCCAGCACGCCGGCATCTGACGTCGTCGCACCAGCCTGCGCAGCTAGAAGTTCTTCCCTCTCATCATGTGTCAAGCGCTGCGGCTGTTGTGATGGTTTGCTGCCAGGCTGATCAGGGCTGCCGTCATCGTCGCTCGACACACCATCCTCTGCATCGTCATCCTCTTCGTCTTCACTATCATCCTCTGCACCTTCGCTGCTCTGAACAGCACCGGCCGGCGGGAGCTCCTCTGACTCCAGAGCCTCATCATCAGATGCAAGGACGTCGGCGTCATCATAGATGTCCGCCATCCTGACTGGTGCAGAAGCCTGACGGCGCGCGACGCCAGCGGCGTCAACCCGATAGCGCCGTCATAAGCTCATAGGCTTGAAACACCGTTCTGAAGCGGTAAGAATGATAAGCTGAAGGCTGAGAAGACGCATTGATTGTTCTGCGGGGAGTGAGACTGAGTGGGTCTTGCACTGCTGCACTTCTTTGCTTCTCCCTCCCTACGCTGTCACAACATTACTATGGGCCGCACTAAGACGTTGAAGCAGCAAGCCAAGCCTCACCAACGACCACAGGTTGTGGGCTCTGGCCATGCACAGCACAACAAAGGAGCACAAAAGCCACCTGCCACACAGAAGAATCTGAAGGCAGCAGGAGGAGTCAGAAAGCAATCAGGGCAACAGAGAACCACACCAGGGGCAAAGGCGGCATCTGTGCAGCAAAAGGTGCGGCGCGCTCGAGAGTGAACAGAGCGCATGGAGGTGAAGGCACATGTCCCATGTGGCAAACAACCTCTCTGGCCCTTGCTTGCTGATGCAAGGCTTCAGCCAACCAGCGTCACTGCTGCGGACTTACTTACACATGCCTCTGTCCACTTGCCCATCTGCATGCGGCCGCAGACTGCCAGGCATGCAGAAGCAGCCAAAGCCCTGGTAAGTTCCTCAGGGCTGGGGAGCTGGGGACTGTCACAGCTCCTGGACTCCACTGCCAATGAGTTGATGACTGAGCACAGCATCAAGGTCAAAAGCAAGGCAGGCAGCGCGAAGCAGCAGCGGCAGCAGGGCGCACATGCATCACAACACAGCCAAGACATGCAGTCAGATGATGGTCCAGGTATGCAGCAGGATACAGTTGGGGGACGGTCCTTGCTTGCAGTTTCAGATGAGCCAGCACCACGAGCAGCTGTAGCAGCTGAGCCAGCACCAAGGGCTGCTGATTTATTAGACAGCCTAGGGAACTGGGGGTTGTAGTGAGACTTCAAGTACCTTGCTTTGCACCTGATCTTTGTATTATGATATGCATAGGAATGTAACACACTGTAAAGTATAACTGCCTTCAACATGCTTCATGAAGCTGCTCAGCACGCACTTGTCGCATTCTGAAAACACTTCAGCAACCAACGGACATAACCACCACCCAAAAAACCGAGGGGCGTGTTATTGGCAGTTGCACCCCACATCTAGGTAACCACATGATCACATCAGCTGCAACACCAAAAACAGGACAGGGTCACAAATATCATAAGTTCATAACATACAATCACGCTCATGTTGCAGCAGGCCGCATTGACGCCTGTTGCCTCAGCAGCTTTCACTTTCTTGAGTTGTTCAGCCGCCTGTAGCAAGCTCCATACTCCTTCCACAACCTGTGGCACCAAGCATGTGAAGATTGACAAGCAAGTAAGCAGCGCACTGAGCCCACTCAATTGGCTCCTCAGACGCATGTGCAGGCAAACACAACACAGCACAGTCGATGGGGTGAGGCAAGGAGCATGCCACGCTCACTTCTCTTCGCCAGGCGTCAATGGTGTCACAACTGGCTTCTTTTGCCCCGAGTGGCGTTCCTTGGCTGCCTCATCCCCATCAAACTTTTGCGCTGTCTCTGCGTCTTCCTCTACTGCTGCCACCACCTGGGCTCCAGGGACACGGTGCATTGCGCATTGTTCACCACGCACCATGCAAGCATGCCACACCATGCCCCCAGTACAATCAGCATGTGTCCATATGTGTGCTTTGCTATGTCCAAGTATGTCCCTCATGCAGTTTTGTGTGCACAGAACTATGTGCACCTATTGTGCACGGTAATTGGCCCTGCACTCACCCTGGCTAGGAAATTGCGGCTTGCACTGTCCTTGCTTCTGCCCTTGGGCGCGATCACTGGCTCCTCTGTTGTCATGTTTATGGGCAACGGCACTGGGGGAACGAATGGGCGTGAGGTCAATAGGTTACGGAGATTAACACGTTTGGTTGTGTTGGACCCCTGCACCGAAACCCTGCAGAGAAGCCAAGGTTCTAGGGCTTTGGGGCTTTGGGTCTGCTCCCTTTTCCCCCTTTTGCAAAGCGACATTTTTATGTTCCAAGAATTGGATGCCGTGCTTTCATTCATTAGCACTGTTGCCGACACCATGAAGTTGAGGTCGTAGCAGTGCCCAGCGAGCCAGATAATCTACGAGAATGGGCTGTAGCAGCAGCAAAGTGTCTGCAGTCGCTTCTGGTGAGGCTTGAGATCTGCTTGGGCAGCGCGCTGCGCTAGTATTCCAGGCCAACTGTCTAAACCATGTTACGGATGGGGTTGGGGTTGTTCGTGCACCCCTGTGCTGGGCTTGCATCTAAGACCTCGTTTACCCCCATTGCAGGCTCGCCCTCACCACGCACGCAGCCGGTAGCAGAAGACCAAGCTCGTACAGCAGTACGCAATGGCCCTGTCCAGCAGCCAGTTGGGCTGGACACAGTGGAAGCCATCAACGAGCGGGACAAGGTTTTGGAACTAGGCGCACCTCGTGTGACAGATCGCGTCCTGGCTAAGCAGAACAACCCCAGCGGAACGCTGACGGTCTGGGAAAATGACCCTGAGGACAGCCAAGAGCACGAAGGGCCCCGCATGTCGCATGCAAGGCCCATGTTTGGGCAGGGGCCTGGCGCAGGCAGCAGCAGTGGCAAGACCATGGTGCGGCAGGAGTCTACAAAGGCATATCAGCCAGCAATTTTGACACTGGATGGTGGACAGCAGCGGCTGCCAGCGCAGGGCAACACCAGCTTCAACTCGATTTCCAGCACAGACATGGAAATGGGGCCCAGCTCAGCATTACGATTTGGGAAGGAGACCACTATCAGCATATCAGACGATGACAGTGACGATGAGGATGCGCGGGGGTGCGTGCGGCACCTGCCAACCAGCTTGCAGTGTTTGATGTCGTGTGCCCTTCCTTGTGCCAGCCCGTTGAATGACCAGACTCGTACCGCTAACTGACCTGCTGCTCCCGCATCACACACCCCACAATGCCCATGACGTTATCACTGTACACATGTGCTTCACAGGTTTGCAATGCCACGCTGGAAGCGTTTTTATCATTGGAATAAGAAGAAGCCAGCAGACCTACTGCGTTTCTTGTGGAAGCGCTTCGATGCCAAAGGGTGGAGTGTGTACTGCCTGTCTTACCGGCAGCAGGATGCGATATTTGCCTCATACCAGGTGAGCATGGGATGCTGCAGGGGCAGGGGCATGAATTCCGCTCAACCACAGACATTTTGATCACCTGCTCAAGTGCTGATGTTGGGTACGGAAAGGCTGCGAGGCTGCGCTGTTCCCAGCAACATCCGCAAGCAAGCGCATGCCCTCCAGCATGTGCACATGGCCACACTTGTGTCCTGGCAGGGGGAGAACATCATCCATGGGCTGTGCTGCCGGCTGGAGAAGACGATGTCTCCTGGGGGCCCACTGGAGGATTTATTTGGCGTGCTGCACACGCTGGTGAATGATGCAAACGAGACATACAAAGTGTTGGGGGTGATGATCTACAAAGGTGGGGAAGGCAGCCCAGTGCCCCCACGTGAGTTGGTGGGTGCATTAGGTGTGGAGCTGGATGAATGGCAGGTGTCCAGGGCTGATCCAAAGGACCCTCTGGTCCGGCAGTTCCTGTCAAGCCTCATCACGGGCCAGTCACCGATGCAGAACTACAGCATCGTGTGCAGTAGGGAGTTGTTGTGAGCGCAGTGGCACTCAGAACACTAGACGGCGCATTAGTGACGCCATGGCTGATGAGATGGTACCGCATGCAGCTGGAAGCAGCAGCATCCATTCTCTTTGTTGAACCCATAATGCAAGACGATACTCTCAGCAGCATGTAACAAGCCATGCACCAATATTGTGCTGACCACTGTGCTGACCGGACAGCAACTGACACATCGTCAGCCTTTTATGATGTTGCCATGTTGGAGACGATTGTTGCTGTTAATCGGTCCAATGCGCCCAACATGATGCCACGAAAGGCTATCTTGCCAGCTGGTGGCAATGGTCTATGAACGACACTGTGTTGCATACCGGCATACAGCGATCGAGATGTTCAGCCTGATATGTATGCCCAGGGCGCGCGGACTCGCACCCGGGACCACAAGGGCCAGCGGTTGGGAAGGCCTCTTACTGAAGGTTTCGGAGACCGTCATCACTGGTCCCCTCACAGGGACCATCCCGTAATATGCACGCAGAACTCCAATCCTCGTCGTCTAGTTTTTCACGCCGTGCTTATAAAACAATGACGCTCTCAGAAGTCGCTCATCTGGCTTCTAGGGGCGGAGCTTCATACCCCTTCGGAGAGCACGGAGGTGAGCAACACAGGCACAGCCATGATATAGGCAGCTGCATACGTCCATCTCGCGTGCGTTGCGTTGCCGCTGATGCCGATTGAGTAGACCTAAAGTTCGGTAGCAGGTCCAGTTGCAGGGGGTTGGACACGTGCAGCACAGCATGCTAATCCCACGCCATGCTCCTCCTAATGCTTTCAATTGGAGCTGTTGGAGAGATGCACGATCGCAAGCTTTAAAGATCGTATCCCAAAAACACACCCATTTGACCGCTGGCACGCCATTGTTATGTACAAAACCTGTGCAGGCGCATTCACCGGCGCTTTCTTGGAGCTCAAGCCTGTGCCCTTACAGATGCAGTACCAGGGCTTTCAGTCCCACCATGTCGGCGCAAGTGCTGCTCACGATGACCGAATTCGTCGTGCCCTGCCATCTACCACGCTCCTGGCTGCTGCGAACATGCCCGCCGTGAATCAGCAAGTAAATCTCCTACCTGAGTTTTCACCGATGCAGCAGCAGCAGCAACGGCAGCAGTGGGGCGTGGGGAACAACGCATCGCCGGCTGCGCTGACGGCCGTAGACGCACAGCAGTTCCACCTCATGCAGCCAGGAGCCGCGGTATCATCTTCACGGCCGCAAGGCCTGGTGCAGCAGCACAGACCCCAGCAGCAGCTGCAGCAGCAGCAGCAAGAGGAAACAAACCTGGCTTCCTTGCTGCAGCTACTGTCTGCCCTGCAAATGCCTGACACGGAGGGGCTGAACAGCCAAAGCATGGTGGACGGGACGCTGGTGAGCGGCACAGGCAGCAGCGCCAGCGAGTCGGACGACTTCCTCTCTGCTTCCCACGGCAGTGACACACCCTCATTGCATGGTCTGGGCAGCTTGAACGACTTTGCGGGTGCGCAGGGCACGATGCTGCAGCTGCGCCACCTGGCACAGCACCAGGCCCAGATCCACGAGCAGCGTGCACACCTGCAGGCTGCACTGCAGCAGGAGCAGCTGTTGGCACTGCAGCGACTACAGGTGCAGCAGGCTGCTGTGCCCCTGGCACCCACGCAGCGCATGCCTGCCTCTCTCCTCAACCTCCTGGCTGGGCTTGAAGACGAGGGTGCAGGCCCCAACGGTCGCCGCAAGCGTGCAGGCCTCCCCACCCACTGCTACCACAAGCTGTACAAGGTGTGTGATGCGCGCTGACCTGCGACCAGCACTGAAGGGGTGCAGCTGCTTCTCAGCTGCAGCTGTGCAGGCACAGGTCGAGATCCGCCGCACGCTGACTGCCTGACAGCTTGCACACACCCGAGCTTGCAGCGTGTAACAAGTGCCCGGTCCTTGACCACCCACAGCACTGCCACTGTGGCCTGTGGCACTGACCTGCACTGCTGCGTGCTGGCGTGTGTCCATTTGCAGACTGAGATGTGCCGGCACTGGCTGAACGAGGGTGGCTGCGCGTATGGTCACCGCTGCCAGTTTGCACATGGCGAGCATGAGCTGCGCATGCGGCCATCCAAGGCCAAGGCGATGGCTGCAGCAGCAGCTGCTGCAGCGCGTGATGCCGGCTCCAGCAACATTGCGTAAGCCAAGTGTGCACGATCTGCATCTGGAAACTTTGGAAGCTGTGCTGCACTTCCACCATACATGGTCGTGCGGAGCCTGATGACGGTTGCTGGCTACAGCAGCCACTATGAGCAGACGTTCGAATGTCTCCCATGACTGCCGAGGCCTAGTTGTCTTACAGCAGGAAGGCCAGGAACCCCTGTGGAACAAATTTCACAGCTTGAACGAACTGTTACAATATGGGAATAGAAATGGGGCGATGATGGTCATCATCATCATGCGTTATCATCATGGCGATGCTTTGCAACACGGCAGGGTGGTTTTTTCTTAGGTGCATTCGTGTCAGATAAGGTCTGTCACTGTGTCAGGCCCTTTCTGCAGGCACGGTATTGGCTGGGCTGCGCCCAGCTAGGGCGATTCATCGCACACAAGTCTGGAGCGTTGTGACGAGTTGGATAATCTTGGTAGCACTGGCGCTGCGCACTTTTGCTGATGTGCTGCAGGTGAGACCAGCCTGCTGTTCCCTGAATGGCTATCTAGAGTTGGAGGGCTTTGCATGTGATGGCAGCCACACAAGTCATTGCCTAGTGTGTGCCATCAGCTACAGGGTGGGGACGGCACATGCCGTGTGTGTGTCCGGTATGACTTTCTGAGGTTGAGTGTGCGAACTGCACTGCCTGGTATCAATTTGATTGGCTCATCTGTGTTGCGCCAGACGATTTCGTGTTGTGTGCACATGCTGGTGGCTTGGCTTGTTGTGAGGCATGGTGTGATGCCTCATGAGCACCCGACCAGCACATTGGGGGATGTGCCTGCATAAGCAAGGCTGCCCACTTAGAGGATGGTTGTACAATACTTTGTGCTGCACCTCCCCCATAACTGGATGTGGCGAGGGCTGGTGTGCATAGCATGGTCGCTATACGCTGAACGGCTGGATGGCAATCATCAAATGAACTGGGGCTGTGTCTGGTGTGCTGCGCGCAAACATGTAGTGCAAGGTTTTGTGACCTGAGGTGCAGCAGAGTAGCCGAGCGTGGAGTTGAAACACTATGAGGCAGACATATGACCCCCCATCCAAGATGTGATGCTGCTGCTTGCACACAGTGATGTGCAAGCAGCAGGGCTGGGCCGGCTGATAGCAGCAGAGCCTTGCTGGGGTTGCGGCGCTGCTTGAACGCTATCCAATTGCCAGGGCACTGGTCCTGGTTGTGCGCTGTTGCACCGTGCAGTATACGGTACTTGCAGTGTGGGCCAGGATGGGGGCTTTTTTTGCTTGGGTCACAATCATGAGGCATGCAACAGGATGTGCGACATAGCCACAGCAGACTTAGTTGCTGCGCACGTATGCGTGTGGAGCTGTGGACACAAAACGTTATCAAGTCCGTTGCTGTATGCTGCCTGCAGCTTAAAGGAGGCCTGGTGGCTGGGGGCAAGGGCGGCGTTGTTTTCTCCTATTGAACGTCCCCGTCCTGGTTTCAGGATTTATTACCTTGTACCTCCTCCTATTTAGTTAGCCAGTACTAGCCTTGCTGCTGTGCTGGATGTACCTCAGAGCACACCATGGCTCAAGCTGCAGGATGTGCTGCACCGCCGCAGAGGGGACGTAAGCGATAACCGGTTCCTGACTCTTGTGACTGCAGAGCCGCAGGTGGTTGCGGCAGTATATGTGTAACATACATTACATACAGTACCAGGTGCACATCTTTGCAAGTCATCTATTTCCAACACCAAATACACACAGCTGCGCCAATTACCAGCAAGGAGTGGAACTGTGACATTGTCAGCATTTAGGCGCTATTCACAGCCCTGCAGTGGGCATCAGGCCTTCATAATACGCTAGCAACCTTCACCATCCATCAGCCAGTCATCAGTCCCATTACATGCGCGTTTGTAAACGTCAAAACATGACATGAATTCGGTCATCTTTTTGTTTTCCCTGAACCACACCACAGCCCTCAGAAAGGCCTCAGATCCTCAGAAAGGCAGCCAAGCACAGATACATAGCATTCAGATGCCTCGTCCGCAGGCCCGCCCTGCATACTGCCTGCTGCACCACCACCTTTGCCCACTCAGAAGAGCATACACCTGCCGTCATACCTACATGCCTAAGCTGGCCGAGAGCCTGAAGTCATCAACCTGAGGCTGGTAAAGCCATACTGTGTATTAATGCAAGAACCATGCGTACTAACAAAGCCCCTAGGACACTGGCCTATAATGTACATGCCTGTCTTGCACTGTCACATGCTGGCCTGATGCAGCCACAGCGACAGCAGACTCTTGATTCTGGTTGGCAATCTAAGGAACATCTTCCAAGTGCTCAGCTGGCCATATGCAACCATGCATGCTGGCAATCCTGAAATAGCAGCAGCAATCTCATGGTCTGCACTATGGCCTGGCACATCGATATTGCCCAATTCGTCCATGCTCCGGGACCATGCAAGAGCAGTTGCGTTGCAGCAAAGGTGAGAACTCAGATGTTGCGCTCACGCAAGCATGCAGCATTGCAAGTGGACATATAGAACAACCACCACTCAGCACTAACACGCCGCAGCAAGATCATGCGCACTGTACACTTGCAGCGTGTAGCAGCAGCACCCGGGTAGGGCACACGCCGATCTAAACAGAGCACTGGTTGTGTCGTTGCCATTGGCACTGAGTGTACTACTGGACCAATAGCTGCGCTGCCACTGGTCCCCAGCTTGCATGCAGTTTGCATGCTGTAGCATGTGCACCACAAGTTGCGCGCACTGCCTGCTTTGGCAGCATGCACACAGCGCACCACCAGGGCGTCCTTCCTTTATCAGCCCAACACCTGCAGTGCCCAGGTCCACACCCAGCAATGCCATGCAAGCACACAACCGGCTGGCATTGTGCGTGCTTGGCTGCATCACGCCACTCCTTGCTCCACCTCGATGGCATGGGCATGGCTCCTCATGCCTGCTGCTCCTGCAGCCTCGGCTGCTGCCTCCAGTGCTGCCGCTGCCATGTCATGTGCCTTCCCTGTGGCCACCCCGTGGTGCAGTTGATGGTGATGGTGGTGGCACGTGGCAGCTGTTGCAGCCGCGGTGACTGCAGCTTGACTCACAGGCTGCGCCAACTGTGCAAGGGCCGCAAGGGCTGCCTGTGACGGTGTCCGCTGGTGGGGATTGCTAGTGGGGGTGGTGAGCGAGGGGATGCGCTTGTGGCCTGGGAACTGCGGCATGGGGTCCGTGACCTGTGTGTGTGAGTGTGTGCGTGGGAGCATGCACTTGTTTTGAGTCCAGTTAGCGCAGCAGGCTTGCTCACGTGAGCTGTTTCATGGCCATGTGCGACGCACAGATGGCCGGCAGCACCCTGGCAACACACATGAGCCACAGCACCCATGCATGCCTTGCAGTGGCGGCCAGTGCACTTTCAGGAGCTGCATGGCCCTAATGGAACCCCACGCCTCAAGAGCCATGCAGCACAGGTTGTTTCAGCACACGGCAAGAAGGTGCGCAGACAAACGCACACCTCACTATCCTCATCAATCTGTGATGATGATGGTGGTGAAGTGTGCAGTTGTCGGCGTGCCTTGCTGCTGTGTGCTGAACTAACATACGCTGCACACACCTTACTACGTCCACTGGCTGCTGCCAACTACGAGGGTGACCAGGTGGCATGCTAACGGCTGCATATTATTGAGCAATTCTCCAGCTCAAACTGCTCCTCTTGGGAACCACTCACCAGCTCAAACTGGTCCTCCCCGCGTGTGATGTCCACTGGGATGCGAACCTCATGCATGGTGCCATCCGGCATGGGCGTCAACTCAATGAGCCTGTGATGGCGTGTTCCATAGGTTGCGCAGGTGCATCAGTGGGTTGCGCATGGTTGCAGTGGTTGGTCAGTTGTGCGCAGCCAGTGCTGATGGAAAACCCCCGGTCTTCTCTCAGCGGAGGTGTGGGTCAGGTCAGTCCAGTTTAGACCATAAGGGGCCTGTACATCTGGATGAGCACCTAGGCCGAGCCGGCGCACTTGCATGCCATCCCATGCCTGCTCACGGCTGTGCTGAGAGGGTGTGTGGCCCACACACGATTGGTTGGATGATGTGCACAGATGGAGGGGCGCATGACAACGCTCACACACCCATCTGCGTGCTAAGGACACCCAGGCTGCAAGGCACTGAGAGGGTGCGAGGCACTCAATCCATCGGCACCCACGTGTGCAATGGGATCTCCAGGCTAGGGATCTTCTCCGGTGCCACACCCTGCGCAGCACGCGGCCAGCCATGTGGCTGCAGAGTCAAGCGGCGTGCTGATGGGAGGGAATAGCACATGCGAGTGCTGCAGTGTGCGCGGCACGAGGGTACATGTGTATTGGCATGCTGGGTCTGATAGCAGCTGCCCTCCACACGCAGATCAAGACCAGCTCCCCACACATGATGCAGACATCCCCCAAGCCCCAGGTGGATCCAAGTGCTGAGGCAAGAGCCTGCTCCAATTTCCAACCCCAACCCAACAACCACCCGCCCGCCCACCCTCCCACCCAACCGACCAACTGGCCACGCACCATGAAGTAGCCGTAGATGACGCGCAGCACGGCCTGGTGCGATACGATCATCACGCACTCGCGCTCACGCTCCATCTCTGTGATCACCGGCTCTGCCCGCTGGATCACATCCAGGTACGACTCGCCCGAGGGGTACCTGAGGCAGCAGTACATCAGTGCATCAGTATATCAGCACATCAGTGCATCAGTGCAGAGGTACGTCAGCCGGCCTCACGAACAGGGGGCAGCAGGCACAAGGGGCATGCTGCACAGGACCCCCTGCGCACGCACAAAAACTCTGAAAGGCCCTAAGGGGGCAAACACCCCAGTGATGCACAAGCCAGCATCCATCGGAGGTACATTGCCCACGTTCACTGTGACCGCAACCTCGGGCAACTGCACTGCAATTGTATTTCCCCTGTACCACACCTGTACCGCAGCTTGTCCTTCTTGCGCGCCGCAAACTCGTCAGGCATCTCACGCTCAATCTGGGCATACGTCATGCCATCGCACACGCCGGCGTCGATCTCGTCCAGTGCCTTCCACTGCAGCCAGGCCACCAAATGTTGGAGTGTTGCTTGTGTTGTGTATTGCTTGTAGGTATGTTCAGCCTGCTTGTTTTGTTCCGCATGCTTCCACCCCCCACATGTGCAGTATAAACGATGCAGTCACTGTTCCTCTTTCAGCCACAGCACGACATCATTACGGGTACCTCCATTTGTGGCTGCCATCCTCCAGGCTGCAGTTGCGTTGGCAGACCACAGCCTGGCCTGCAGCACACAACGGCCTCTGCCCACTGCACGACACGCACCTGAAGCTTAGGGAAGGGCAAGTGTCTTGCGGTCTGGATGGTGCGCCGCAGCGTGGAGGTCCACACACTCAATGACACCGCGTCCGTCTGCTAACGCAAGCAAAAAAAGGCAGATCATGAGTGACACCACCAGCAGCAGCGTCGTAGATCACGAGCATCAACATGGGCCATGATCAGCAACGGAAGCCATGCGGATATCAGTGGGTGGCCCAAGTGCACCAACGTGAACAACCCACATCTGGCCCCATGACAGCGCCACCCTACCCTCACGCCAGGCGTCCCATGACCCTACACCCCGCAAGCCCTTAAGCACACGTCTCCACCAGGGTGCACTGGCAAACCACTCACCGTGGGCACGCGCGAGAGCAGCGCAGCAGGCAGCAGCTCAGCGTACCGCTCGCCTGCGCGTGCGAGCAAGCTGTAGCATATATGCACAAGGAGCAGGTGCAGCCAAAACAGGAAAGGGACCAAGCACTGAGCACCTTGTGCTCGAGTGCACCAGCATCAGAACAACATGCTTGGTGCATTGGGCACAGCACTTGTTGATAACTAAGTGGACCACCATGCAGCCATCGAGCCATGTGTCATACGCTCAGCATGCTGCACATGGGGCAGTGCGGCTCAGATGCCGTACCCGCACAAGTGGCACGCACCATCTTCGCTGATAGATGAGTCACCCCCCAGCTTCTCCTCCCGATTGTATTCAGACTGCCCATGCCGTGTGAGCCACAGCTTGCGCACTGTGGACAGCCCCGCCTTGCACACCTGTGCCCGAACACACACGCGGGTGCCAGTGCACATCCATGCCTGTCAGCGCTTCAGGCGTGACATGCTCCATGGGATTCGCACTCTTCAGCTTGTGCCAGGCGCCTTGCCATCATGGTATGCAGTGGTGGCCATGGCACTCAAGACTCGAGTGTGTCGAGACCAGGCAAGCTTCACAGCAGTGTGCAGCTCAGTGCATGACAGCAACAGATGTATGCAGAAGGTGGTGCCCTGCTCGTCACCATGCAGCACCATAGTTGGGATTGACAGGAGGTAGAGCTATGTGGAGAACCATTGGTGCAATGTGCAACCGCATGGCAGAAACAGCATCGAGCCATTTAAGTGTTGTGTGCAACATCAGTGGTGGGGCATACAGCCCGTGCGCAGCTGTGGCGCAGTTGCGCTCATGCATGCGTGCATGAGATTGGCTGTCACACGTGTTTGCACGGGGACAGCCACGCAGCTGTGCACATGGACACAGCTGATGGCTGCAGACGTTCGCATGATGCTGCCACAGCCTAATCAATCATCAAATGAACAACTAGCGCTGCAGCTGCAGGCCCCGAGGCACCATCTGCTGTTGCTGAGCAGTGGAGTTTTGGTTGTTGCCCCAAAGTGAACATTTCGCGTAACCCAACAGCGCGCTTTTGAGCTGGCATGACCAATGCCAGCGCCCAGGCGCGGTTGCAGCTCGAGGAATGCTGCCAAGGCAAGGACCCGGCAAACAGACCCCGGCAAGCAGAGCAAACACAAGCTTCGCGCACCATTGGAAGCTCCGATTGTACCAGGAAGCAGATGCAACCGGTGATTCGCGCAACTAGAAAGTGTTCGGGCTAGCCAAGGTCATGTGCGTTTGTGCCTAGTAGGTTCATTGTGCATCTCGGATGCTGGGAAATGTGCACAGGTACAAATACGCAGGGCGCAAGAGTCCGTGCAACACGCCAAGGTGACATCATGGGTTCCTGTCACCCTAAATCACAGGCATGCACATGCACATGTGCTGCACGTGCATGGGTGTCCTCAGCTGCCACCCACCTGCATGAGGAAGAACACAATCTTGCCAGGGATGTAGCCCGAGATGCGGTTGATGTCCATATGGCCACGCCCAGTTACCATGTCGATCAGCTGTGTGGACCAAGCAGCATCAGGCACCCAAGCATGTATCAGATGAAGCAGCGCCTTCCAGCAGCACCGCACACCACATGCCACCACTCAAGAACCGGTACCCGGCACACAAGGCACTAGCTCCTTCAGCGGCCCTCCACAGTATGACTGCTTGGGTTGTGTTCCCACGTACAACAGAACACTGTTCTGCGTACCCTAACTCTGCCCCAGGAGCAGCATACAACCACCACCAGGCTCGCGGAACCTCGCTAAGCAACTACAGCCCAAGGTGCAGGTACCAAACTGCCTGATGCTGGCATGAAACACGCAGACCGTCACACGAAGGTGTGCAATACTTTCACCCACAAATCACAAAGGATGAAAATCTGCGTGGTGGAGCGGTGAACTTTTATCGCACACCGCGACTCCCCTCCCTATGCCTCTGCTGCCACACCTTGATGTAATGGAAGGTGCGGTCCGTCACGGTCTCATACACCTCCTCATACTTTTTGATGCGCTCCTTGAAGTCGTGCAGCGCCTGCACACCCCACATGTGGCGGACCCAGTTTGGCCCATGCAGGGCAGGAGCAAGAATATGGTGGTACTGTTTGAATGCTGGATGGAGCTGCACCTTGGTGGCTGAGATGTGTTATTCGGGCCTCGCCCATACCAGCTGCTGAACAATCAACAGATCTCACAGATCTGACATATGCAGCCGCTTATGGTCATGCTGATGTGTGCCCCCACCCCAACGTGCGCCTTGCAGCACTGTTGGCCCCATGCAACTGCCAACAGCAAGCCTCCCATGCTTCAACACATCCTTGGTATTCGCCTGAGAACATACCACACCTGGTCTGTGCTCATCCCCGTGTAGTCAGGCGAGTACTGCGACCAGTGGCAGCCATCGCAGAAGCATATAATGATGTAAGCGTTATCTGCCTTATGAACAACACCTTCCTGTCTGTACCGCACTGCACTCTGCTGGGTTGTGTGAGGCTGAAACCCGCTGCACTGAACCAACTTTGCCCATGACAAGCAAGATCCCGCAGTGCCATGCTTGTTTTGTGATCGGCAACCGCTTGCCATTGTGAATCCTGCATGCATGCCCACCTTCATCTTATTCAAGTAATTCTGCGTGAGCACCTCCTCATCGTTGCAAATCGTCTCAATCAGCAGGTACTGCCATCGCCCGTGGAAGTGTGAGCGCTGGGTGCGATGGCAGCAGCGGTGACATAGAGCAAAGTGGGTTTATGAAGCTCCATGCATGACGACCAGACGAGTGCATGAAGGCAGAAGGCCCCAGCAATAGCATGCCTGATGCAGTAAGGCAGAGGCTGCTGTGGGGTGAGTCGCAAAGAATTCACCCCCAGCCTGTATCAACACAACAGGTGTTGATATCATGTAGCAGCATGGAAGCGTGCTGCAGACACCCACCAGCAACTGCCGCCTCTGCTCTGTTGAGTTGGTGGCATCAAAGATGGCCACCTGCCCGCTGTCTGCGCACACGTGCACCAGTGGCACCAGTGACAACACAACATGTCCATGCAGAGGAGGGGTAAGGGATTGCGGAGACAAGAGCGAGGAGAGTTGTAGCGGGGCACGAAGTGCAGCTGAAGTGCTGCGGTTTCATAATGGGCCCGCCAAAAACAGGCACTGCCGTTGGCACCTACCTGAGTCAAGCCAGGCCATCATGTCTTCCAGCGCGGCGTTGAGTGCGCGGTTGCGTGCCTCCAGCCCCGCCTCGTTGTGGTGGTCTGTCATCGCAAGGGGGTCAGCAGCAAGAGATCGATGGCCATAGAAGAACGCACAGCACTGACTAACACTGCTGTGCCCGCGCAGCACATGTGATGCACTACCATGGCCCGCATGGGGCAAGCACCATGCAACAGCCGCCCACCAGACCTGCTACAAGCCCGCACACCGACACACACAGGATGTGTTCGTGCATGGCCCCCGACCCCCTGCACCCCTCTTTGTGACCCACCAAAGAACGCAGCATCCTGCACCTCCTCCTGTCCCTTCTGCGTGCGCCGGTACTGGCCGACATTGAAGTGGCGTGTGGCGTGGCCCAGCCAATTGAGGTATCTGCAGAGTGGCGACACGCATGCACGTGTTTCTGCCTCCGACGCGCACATGTGTGTCATGCGGAAGCGGTGTTTGCATCAGTGCTCCAGGGGGAGACGGCCTGCTGCCGTTATGGTGCAGCCAGCTGCGCGAGCTCCAGCTCACCCAGAGCACGCATGCCTTCTGCTGCTGCTGCAGCAGCTGTGCTGGACTCCCACCCAGCATGGAATGCTGCGTGCCTCCACTTCAACCACTGGTGATGCAGCACCACCACTCCCACGCACCGCATGAGTTTGTTGCACAGGAACGTCTTCCCGCGGCCCGGCAGACCCACCTATGTCATGCAGCACACCGCACACGTGACCGGGTCATTGCATCATGCAGGGTAGAGCACACACTCTCAGCGGTCTGGCAAGGACCAGCCACCTCTGAGCCCGACACAGGCACCGGGCCTGGAAAGGACGAACCAGCCAGCTATGGCATCACAGCAACCTGTTCTGAGGCACCGCCATGGTGCGCACCATGATGATGATCAGCTTGTTCTTCTGCACGCCTGTGGAGAGCTTCGCGTAGTCACTTGACTTGAGCGCGGGATGCGCTGCATGTGCAAGGTCCTCCTGTACAGAGATGCGCACATGCGTAAGGAGCACACACGCACACACGTGTGCCACGTCTCAGAGTGCGCCATGCACCAGTTCACCTGCAGAACTGCTGCATGCGGACGCCAAGGGATGGTTTCCATATGTCCACACAAGTTCACCCTCTGGAATCAACCAAACACCTGGTGTAGCAGCCAGTGCACAGCACCTGTTGCTGACGCAGCAAAACGAGGCAGCCGCATTCACAGGCTGGTGCTACTGCTTGCGCCAGCACGGCAACACATGGGGCACAGTCATGCATCACAGCGTTATCATGCCTCGCACCTCTGCTGGCAGCTCCGACGTGACAAACTGAACATCCCGGAAGTTCACCGTCGTCGCCAAGCGCTTTGAGATGTTCTTTGCTACATGGGGGCCGCTATGGGTCAGGACGCTTGCGGGCAGGCCCACGCTGTTAAAAGGGGGCAGTGGAATGCCTGCAGCAGCCCCAGGAGAGCCTGGATCCGACTGTGGAGTTGGTGGCCGGTGCAGGGAATGTAAAGGTGTGCTGCAATTGGAGGCTACCAAGCTCTTCGCTCCATCTAATGCTGCTACATGTGGCCCTTCCGTCCTTCCAAAAGGAGAAGCAGTATATGTGTTTGCATCGTCAGCACCCATGTGACTTGTCCGCCAGAATTCCCACATGTTAGCTTGCAGCACTTATGCAGCGATTCATGCACAAACAGCTGTACCGCCTGTAGCCGACTGCACAAATCAAAGGTGAATGGCAGCGGAGGAACCTAGTAACAGCAGATCAGTCGTATGACCGATGATATGCAAACCAATCCACACGTTTGGCAATACAAGCAAATCACATACATCACACCATGTACACCTAGGGGCACAGATGCGTGACCGGTCAAGAAGATGTTCAAAAGTAACCTGGCTGCAGATGGGGTGGCTGAAATCTGGTTGTGGGCCCAGCTTGTGCCAGTGCTTGTTGTGTAGAGTGCCAAAGAAAGAAGATTACAGCAGCACACAAGAACAAAGGCATACACACAGCAACTGCTACATTCTCTGGTCTCTCTCTCTCCGTGGTGTGCCGGTCCAGCCGGTAAGACCCAGGGCATGGTGCACCAATAAGGCCTCGAACCCTTCCACTCACTCATGCCCGGGCACACTGCACTATGGCCATACTCAGGTGAAACACCCCGTCCATGCAGCAGACACGCACGAAGCATTTCACTACCCAATCACCCAGCAACATGCGGTGTCTGAACTAAAGTTGCAGCTGCACGCCCAACAAGAACAGCAAAAGAAGACCCAAGCAATCACACAAAATGCCATGGAGGGCATGCCAGCTATGCACCTGCCGTGGACCCGCATTTTCACACTCTATTGCAACATTTTGTGCCGCATGAACTGCATACAAGTAGGCGTGAAACATGCCACGTGTATGCTACCGCGGCATAGCGCAGATGTTATGAACAGTCGATCAACAACCGCGCGCAGTGCAACCTCAAACAAAGTACATCAAGACATGCAGCTAGTACTTCCGAGCCTACCCGTTGCTCGTACATTTCTCAGCCCGGTCAGTGGACCCATCCCCAATCAAGAACCCAGCTGAGCAGGACTCAGCAGCCCTCATCACTTGACCTGCTCACGCAGCCGGCCTTCTGCAAGCAGCACGCATGGCGCACCCACTAGTGCGCAGGCCGCAATCACAACCTTGTAAAGCACTCCCCACGCTGTGTTTTCCAGCAGGGGTTATGCTCGCTGGCACCCACTGGTGCTTACAGCGGCTCCTGAAGCTAAGAACGGGCTGTCCAGCGGGAACCGCGCTGCCCATGCACCCTGGGTCCCCAAAGCCTTCCTGGCCCGCATATATCCCAATCCCAAACAGGCAGATTTGTGCAAGTATTGGTCTTGCATGCCGCACAACTGCGCTGCGGCTCATGCGACAGACATCTTCTGTTAGGTTTTGTAGGGATCACGACGCAAAAGGCCAAAATCCACAAGCACGCCCTAATTACCTACCACACCACATTCCCAAATGTCCACAGCATGTATGCCTGCTGGGTTGGGCAAAAGCTACGGTGTGCACTCCTTGCATTAGGATGTACTGACCTCATCAAGGCTGTACCGCTCCCTTTAGGGCTGTACTGCTGCTGTCTTCAGCACTGTACTGCAACATCCACCAGACATACTGTGCCCATCAAAATGCCGCCTTGGAGCCGGCCAGCTGCAACAGCCTCAGCTGCTGCACAGCTCTAATGCTTGCCTCGTTAGCTCCTGCCTGCACCTGGCCAGCTGTGGGCGAGGCAGATGAAGCTGGTGATCCTGAGCCCAGGCCATCCTGGGCAAGGTGAGCATGGATCAGGCCCCTGCCACAGTGCTGCTGCAACACCTGCAGCTGCTCCAGCTGTTGCAGTGGTGAAGGGCGCACAGGTGCGAGCTGTGGGGGCGGTGGCACAGCCACAAGGGCTACTGGTGCAGCTGGGACCGGCACAGCCATAGCCACAGGCGCGGCTTGCACGAGGTGCGCAAAGGGTGGCTGCACAGCCATGGGGGAGTCAGGTGCAAGGGGGCCGGCCGGCGTCTCCAGCCGTACCACCGCTGCCTGCCGTGCTGCCATGGCCTGACGTGCAGCCTCCCACTGCTGCAGCTGCTGCTGCGCGGCGGCTGCCTGCTGCGCCAGCCACTGCTGGTGCACGGCTGCCTGCTGCGCCTGGGCAGCTGCCACACGCGCGGCAGTACGTGCCTCCTGCCGCAGGGCCTCCTCAGCCTCCCCTAGTGCGCGCACCAGCTCAGTGGCTGTGGGCCGTGCGCGCGGGTCCTGGGACACACACCTGCAGCCCATGCATCGGCCATGCAGCTGCACATGAGTGAGGCATGAGTGGGCGGAGCCAAGCCGCATGCAACATAAAACGCAAATGACCACTTGAAACGGGCGGGGTCCTTCTGACCATGCCCATATTCCATGTCTGTGTGAGCCGACAACAGCCAGGGGATGGTGTGCGGGTTATATGAATTTCGCGCTTATAAACAGTATCTCACCGCTCGTACAAGTCCTTAAGGCCGTGGAAGGAGGAGGGGGGCCAGGCGGGCCTCATCTGGTTCTTCGACAGCCCAAACAGGATCTCGGCTGTGCAGCAGTGTAGGCGTGGCATCCGACATTAGGCACCAGTCATGGTCTCATAATGGCAAGCTGAACGTGATGCGCACACCTTGCTGACAACACAGCACACTTGAGCACTCCGCAAAGGCAGGCAGGCAGGAAGGCAAGCACAACGCTGGTCACTGCCAGCCGCACTACCAAGCCACGTACCCTGGCGCAGCCCGCTGTAGGCCGGCACACCCGCCGCCATCTCCCACAGCATGATGCCAAACGCGTAGATGTCCGCGGCCTTGGAGAACTGGCCCTTGAGCACCACCTCAGGGGCCATGTACTGCGGTGCAGGCCGTACGCGTGGGCGGATTTTCGCATGGCAGTATGAGATGGTCGAGGTTGCAGTACATACAGTGCTGAGGACTCCTCCCGTTTGGTTGACAGGCAGCTGATTGCGTTCATGGCATGCAGGTGCAGTCATGACGGCCTGATCAGCTACATCAGGACCGTTACTTTTCAGAAGCAAACGCGCCCCTGCACATACTCGTGCACTGGTCTATGCGTACACGTGCCCATGCTGCTCGGCATATTTCATACCCAAGCACCCAGTGGAGAGTCCCCACGCACCTGCACCGTGCCACACGTGTTCTCCCGGTCCTCAGTCATGGACGCGGAGATGAGACGCGAGAGACCAAAGTCAGACACCAGCGCGGAGAAGCCCCGCTTGTCGGCGCGCGAGTCCACCAGCAGGATGTTGCCGGGCTTGATGTCGCCGTGGATCACACCATTGGCGTGCAGGTGCTCCAGCCCCGCGGCCACCTCGCGCGCCGTGCGCAGCATTGCCCGCCAGCGCTGAATGTATGCATGCAGGTGCAAGGAAGAAAGTGAGCAGGTGCTGTAGGTGGTGTTCGCAGTACTGGCATAGCACAGGTGCATGGCGGATGACAAACAGCATGCGATGGGTGCGCACCGCGCAGGAGGTGTGGGCTGCGCCTGCCAGCGCAGCCCCTCTAGGCCACCTATATCCTTGCTCATATCCCCAATTCCTCCCTTTTACACAACACCCTCCTACAGCCAACGCACCATATGGGGTGTGAAGGCGCCGCTGCCGCCCTGTGCGTGGAACACCCCTTCACGGATAGGCACCCACAGCGTGCCCAGCCGCGCGTGCTGCATCACAATGACCGACAGGAAGTCACCGGGGCGCGCGCCCAGGCGCAGCAGCAGCTCCGCCTGTAGGGCGGGTGCATGCACGGGGTGAAGAGGCGAACCCAGGCTCAACGTACAATGGAGCAAGAGCAGGTACACAGGCTGGAGATCGGCTACATGCTGTGTGGATGTGATGGGACAGCACCCATACATCGGTCGCTTGGTGTGCACACAACATGGGCGTCAGGGCCCAGGCCGTCTCAGGGCGGCGCTCAAATGGCGCTACCAGCCCAGTCAAGGTCATCGTGTTGTGAGATGCATGCTCACTGCAGCTGTGCATTGCTCTCACTCACCCAGCTCACGGTCGTCTTCTCACTGCGGTCACCCCAATTGTCTGCCCCCAGGCTTTCGTTCTGAGCAACCTGGTGCTGCTCCGTAGACGTACTCCCTGCAGTGTTGTTGAGGTGGGTGTTGGTTGTGGGGGCTGGGCTGGGCAGCAAGGGAGTGAGGCCGTCGTAGGTGGCGAGGATGTGGTCAACGCCACCAGTGGTGCTGCCGCTCTGCATCTCGTCAGACGTCAGCAGGCAGTGGTGCACGTTGGCGGCGAGAGGCGAGTGCGGTAGCTGTGCGCCGCCCTGCACGGTCCCCTGCTGCGCATGCACACGCAGGGCGCCAGCCGCAGCGGCAGCGCCGGGTAGGGGTTGTCCTGCATGGACCGCAGGCACCAGATCCTCCACATCCAGCAGCCGGGCAGCTGCTGCTGCCAGCAGGTTCCGCGTCTCAACTGTCCCCGGCCCTACCCCATATGCCGCCGCACCAACAGCAGTGGCTGCTGCTGTGCCATCTGTGCACGCCATGGGCTCATCCGCAAGTGCGCCACCAGCTGCACAAGTCCCAGGTGAGACCTGTGTGAGATGCCGTGCAGCGGCAGGCTGGGCCCCCGCCCCTCCACCTCCACCACGTAACTGCCCCAGCCCCATGGGTGCATCCACAGTGGCTGCTGCAGTGTTGCAGTCACACGCGCTCTCCTCGGCGCCTGCAGCAGCTGTATTAAAGAACGCGGCACAGGTGGAGCATAGGTCCTGGCCCCCTAACGCGGCGCACGTACACGCGTGCGGGCGGGCGGCTGCGTTGGCCGACTGCAGCATCTGGCCCGCAGCTGCCAGCTTGGGCTGCATGCCAGAGTACACGGCTTGCACGAAGGGCGTTGTCAGCGCGCAGCACCGCACATCGTACCTGCACGTGGCCGCAGTACAACCCTAGCTGAAAGAAGGCGCTGATTCTCTTGATGAGAAGCAGACAGGTGTGAGATCCTTGAGATGCTTTGGGCACGGTGGGCTGAGGAAAGTGCACGCTGCAGTACCCGTGGCCCTAAGCACATGCCAAAGGCAGCAACATGATCAGAGTCCGGCAACCAGTGGCAGCCAAAGCATGGCACAGCAGACGCTTTGCACAATGATCCACGGCAGATGGGAGGTGGGAGCCGGATACTTCAAGCTGGCCCAACGTGTGCTGAGACGACAGTTCAGTGGATGCGTTGTCACAGCCAGGACAAATGGTCCTGACCGTTATGAGAGCGTCACATAGCAGCAGCAATCACAGCTTTCAGCAGCCTGCCGGAGCCTGACAGAGTGCCGTGGTCTGACTAATCCATCACACGCACTCACGTGGCAATGATGTTGGGGTGCCTCAGGTCCTTGGACAGGACCGACTCAGCCACCACACGCGCAGGCAGCAGCTCCATGATCCTGGACACATTGGATGTGGGCTCCACCAGGGCCTGTGACGCCACCGTCTGCACATGACAGCATCCACACGCAATGACGTGTATCCCATGTCATGCCATGCACAGTCCGGAGTTTTCACTATGCGGCACGTGTGCTGTGTGCGCGTTGCAATTTCGGCAGCTTTTCCACAAGTCATCCAAAGCGGAGTGTTTGTGACATTATGTAGTGCATTGCTGACCCTGCGGTGGTACAGTGCCAGTACATTGTGGGGCCCCTGGGAATGAATATTGTGGAGGCTACTGAAGCAGGCACACCCTGTAGCGTGCAGTAACACATGGCAAGAAAGGCCTGGCACCAGACACTTGCCTCCCAGCTGCCCAAGGGGCTCGGCACAGCTTGACCATCAGTCTTGATGATCTTCACAGCACTGCATGCAGGACAAGACAAAGAGAGCGCTATGGAACGCATCCCAATGTGAGTATAATATGGTATGGAACAAACACAAGGATGAACCACACCAAGTCAGGAAGGTGCATAAGCATACAGGCCCCAACCTTCCTGCTATCATCAGGTGCAAGCATGCAGCACAAGCACCATGCACCGACAGCTTGCTTGCAGACATGATAGCCACGCACCAGGGTGTGCTCCCACGCCAGTAAGCTGCGCGCACATGTGCCAGGTGAATATGGAAGCGGTTGAAAGGCAGACACGAGACGCACATGGGGTGCATGGTGCATTATGAGGTGGGAAAAGGGCCTGGATGATTCATGCATCACTTGAAGGGGTGCTTCCGCGGCGTAACGCGACACTGCAACAGACATGCTTCTGATGCTCCCGCATCATCTCGGCAGCGCGATATCAGGCAAATGCAACCACCTCATCCCCCTACCATGTGTGCATCCCTTCCCAAATAGAACTTGCCATAGAACACAGCGCCGAATCCACCAGCACCCAGAGCCTCCTTGAGCTCAATATCGGCTAACAGGTCCCTGTCCGGCCTGAGAAGGAGGGAGGCCTTGGCGCTGAATTCCGTAAGCGGAGGTGCAGCCGCAGACGCCCCAACAGGTGTTGGCATGTCGGCTGGCAAAAAAGCATCCATTGCAGCCACGAAAGTCTCCCTGTAGTTGGTTGCTGCCCAACTAGCTCAGCTTCAGCAGCATAGGGCAGCGGAATGGGGAGATATTGATGAATGCATGGGAGAAAATCGGAGCATAGTCACAAATGGTCGCAGTCGGTGCCTCGGCTGTGGATTGTGGTTCTAAGATGTTCAAATGTCTTCTAATAAGAAAGGTTTACGGTGGGACGCTGCTCTCAGGGGCACCGGGTATGATTGTGAAGGGTCACCGCCTCCGAAACCAAGGCACAGGTGGCCAGTTGTTGTGCCCTGGTCTCCAAATGAGCGTGGCATCTGGGGCCTGGTGAATACAAAGCCTGCAGGAGCTTGCAGTTTGTGGCCTGTGAAGTCTCCTGCTTGCATACCCTTACATCATGTCCGCCCATTAATAAGCTTCGTCAGTACGGCCATACATGCTGCATGAGAGTGGTGTGCAAGCAATTGAACAGATTAAAGTTTGAATATTGTCTGCTTACTGCGTCTGCACCTGACATGACGTACACTCAGGGACGACTTCTGCTTGCGCTAGTGGGTGAGGTTTACAATACTGGACGGAGTGCACATCCAGACAGGAGCTACAGACAGCTTTAGCTGCCTGCAGCAGCTTGGGACAGGCAGAAGCAATAACCTCCCAACCACCATGCACGGCACGTACGGACAACAGGGCTGCCTGCACATATTGCACAGAGCCATGCGACAGGCACTAACTGCATGCATGTGTACATCGCAAACCATTCATCCAACTACTCCAGGTAGTAACACCCTCATTGCGTATCCCCATACATCTTCCAGCTGCCATGGGCCGCACAACTGCATGCAAGACTTCACACGTCCGCCCCTTTAACAGTAGTCGGTATGCGACTCTGTCAGCCACCCAGCGAGCAGATAAATACCGTGGTGCTTTGCTGTTATGTTGTGCACAAAGCCCTTCTCCACCGCTTTCAGCCTCCCTTCCCATCCAATACATGCTGCGGACCCCATACACAGGGTCTCTCATCCTCACCCTCACCCTCACCCGCGCCGCATGTCACCTGCACTCTTGTTGCAATAAATGCAGCGAACATGACACACAACAGGACCCACCAGGGAGTGCAGCTAGCCAGCATGTAATTTTGTGGCTTGTCTTCATGGTACCATACCACAACACACGGATTGTTGATCGCTCCAGGTTCCATTTTCCTTCCTTTTGCCCGCTCATTTCCGTCCAAGAATCCTCAAATCCAAGGTCCAACTGGGATGTACTCATCCCACAACCACAGCCAATGTCAACGTAGTCACACAACACAACCATGGAGCAATTAATCATGTGGCCAGAATATTCCAATGCCTGTAGAACATGACACGTTGGCACATTTGCAAACCAGGAGCGGAATCTCAACTCAGACAGACCCTTATGATCCAAGGCACCAGCCTGCCGTGCATGCTCATCAGCCCATGTGTGCCATTATTCGCGCAGGCACCAATGATGATCAAGCACCTATGCCCCCCGCCAGCACTCAGTGCCTGCTGCACGTGGCTTTCCTGCCAGGAGGCAGGCTGGGTTGGCAAGGGACAGCAGCTGTCCCATGAGGTCTTGACATCAATGCTTTGGCAACATGGTATCAAGCCAAACTCCTTGCTTGATACATGCTGTAGTCCCACTTGAAGCTGGTGGGCGCGTCACTCCGTCCCTCCCACCCTCCCACCCACCCATTCAACATCACCGCATCCAACGTTTCTGTTAAACTACACGAGTGCTAATTCTTGACCTGCAGCAACCAAGGCCGCAGGGACAGCTTCTGCCTTCTGGCAACTGTGACTTGCTCGCTCAAAAACCCATGAGACCTGCTCATCACAATGCTTGTAAGGGGTGAAACTCCACCCATATCCACAAGATGTGCCCCCAAACGTTTTCCAAGACCTTCATGATGGTACGACCCCATTCATCATACCAAACACCCACAAGTACCTGAAGCCCCTCCTTGAAAGCTGCAAAAGAAAAGGGACAGCATCATGCAATGGCGCGAGCCATTGGCATGTGATGCTGCACTGTGTAACCACATATCAAACCAGCCCAGCTTCACACCCTGGACGCTCATGTTTGTCTGCAAAGTCTGCGCATGCTGCTTGCACTTGTAATAATGGATGCGCGACATGGCTTTCAGTCCAGGTGCGAGGTCCATCGTGCCCAACCGTGCGCCAAGCCCACTGGAACCACTGGGCCTGCCCAATCCCCAGTTGCACTGGGTTCGGCAGGCACATTTGCTGCCAAGCAGTCCCAAGCGCCTGCTGCGTACCTACCTCCCCTTCCTCTGGCCAGCCTGTGACACAGGTGCGCCTTGTTGTGTCATACGGGTCATGGCCTGATGCACCCACGCATGCATCCGCTGCTGGTGCTCCGGCACAGCAGCTGGTGCCTGCTGGCACAGCGTTTGGGGCGGGGGCCGCGGTTGCTGCACCCGCTGCTCGCGCGCTTGAGCCGCAGCGGAAGCGGGCACATCCGCACCCTCCCCTTCTTGCATCAGAAGGTGATGCGCTGTGGTCACTGCAGGTGCGGCAGCCACAGGCGCGGCGGGCCCCGCCGCGCTCCAGGGCTGCAGAGATGCCTTGGGCTCAGCTGTGGGGTCGGCAGGCAGTACTGCTTGTTGTACTGCCGGGGTCACCTCCACAGGAGCAGGCGGGGTTGATGGGCCGGTGCTGATGAGCAGCAGTGTGCCCCCGTCAAGGCCCGCAGCTGCTGTGTCGGCCGCCGCTGCTGGGGCATGAACGCCAGGTGCATGAGCGCACAATGCAGGGTGGGGCATGTGCCATGGAATGCCGGGGAGCACTGCTGCGGGCATGCCGTACTGCTGGCGCTGCATCTCAGACACGTGCAGCGCAGGTACAGCGCAACTACCATGTCCCACATGGTGCATGGCCAGCGCCTGCAGGTTAGCCTGCACCTCGTCCACATGGACGTCCAAGGGACTGACAGCAGGAACTTGGGGCTGATGCGAGTGGGCTGTGGCAGCCGCGCGGGCCAGCTGCCGCACAGCTTCCTCTGCCTCCCCCAGAGCACGCACCAGCTGCCCTGCTGTTGGCCTGTCCGCCGGGTCATGGGATATGCACCGCTCATACAGCGCATACACCGCCTGTGGTGCATGGGCAGATGGCCACTGCAGCCGCAGCGTCCTAGTCTGGATACGCGCCAGCAACTCCCCTGCACACAACAGGCAATACGCAATCCCAACAGCTTTAGATTGGCTTGGTCACGACCACATGAAAAACCCCAGCTAAACCTGGTTGGCACGTAATCAGCTGTACAAGCCAGCCCAACAGACAGGACGCGCAAGCTGCAGCAGGGCCACGCATGTGTGCAACCCCCACCAACGTACCTCGGCGCAGCCCGCTGTAGGCCGGCACGCCCGCCGCCATCTCCCACAGCATGATGCCAAACGCGTAGATGTCTGCGGCCTTGGAGAACTGGCCCTTGAGCACCACCTCGGGAGCCATGTACTGCGGTGCAGGTGGTACGCATGGGCGGCAGTCATGCTGGGCAGTAATCAGCTGCTGGCAGGATACAAGCTCTCGGACACTTCAGGCTCTTGAGCCAAGCAGTGTCACAGCATGTAAATGCTGGATTGCTGGCAGATTGAAGCAACTGGAGAACATCAGGTATGAGGACAGTTCTTGCTGCTAGGAAGTACAAAGGCGGTTCATGTCTTGCATGAGCATCTGATGAACCCACCTGCAGGGTGCCACATGCTGTGCCCTTCTCTTGTTTCACTGTTTTCTCCAGGATCCGTGAGAGGCCAAAGTCAGAGAGCTGCACACGCGAATCATGCACAAAGCGTTAGATACACGCAGGCGGATACACACACGCCAGCTATGGGCATTGTGCCTTGACCCTCAACCGCTCGGCTATTTGTCTGAACACTCACCAGCGCGGAGAAGCCTCTCTTGTCGGCGCGCGAGTCCACCAGCAGGATGTTGCCGGGCTTGATGTCGCCATGGATCACGCCATTGGCGTGCAGGTGCTCCAGCCCCGCAGCCACCTCGCGCGCCGTGCGCAGCAGCATGCGCGTGCACAGGCCTGCGCTCAGCTGCCTTTCACGGCCGCTTTGTGCGAACAGCCCGGACTGCATGCATACATACGCAGTGGCAGAACTGCATCGATTGGACTGCGATGATGTCAATCCCATGCAAGACGGACTGAAAGGATGCTTGCGTGGCGCAAAGGTCAGCATCCATGTGTGCTCTATGGCTCAGCATGAGCTTCAACCCGAGGCGTGTTTCCTCCATTTACAAAGCACACTGACCACACTGTTGGCCCGCCTGAAGCACAAGTCCTACACACCTTGATGGGGCCCCACAGCGTGCCCAGCCGCGCGTGCTGCATCACAATGACCGACAGGAAGTCACCGGGGCGCGCGCCCAGGCGCAGCAGCAGCTCCGCCCATGAGATGTTGGGGCTGCACCACCGGTCACCCCAATTGTCAGCTCCGAGGCTGTCCACGTTGTGTGTGACCCATTGGGGCAGCATGTCCTGCTGGCCTCCTGCTGCTCCCGACCCCGCCCTCGCTCCTGCCTGTGCTGCTGCTGCTGCTCCTGCCTGCAGCAAGGTCAGTGCACAGGTGGCGGCAGCGATTCGATGGCCGCCAAGCCCATGTGCTGCACTCGCCTGCACATGGCCAGGTGCTCCCAACGCACGCTGGGTGCTGGGGAGTGCTACAGGCCGTGGTGCAGTGCTGGCACAGAACGATGCGTCAGCACTACAGCAGGGAGAGGGTGACAAGGGCGTGAGGCCGGTGTAAGAAGTGAGGATGCGTGTGACTGGGTCCATGCCTTGCTGGCTGCCTGTGGTCGTGATGAGCTGGGGCATCTCACTTGTGCTTTGTGGCTGCGAGCTGTGTTCAAGGTGGCTTACAGCTGTATGAGGTGGTCTGGCCATGCCTCCTCTGCGACAAGGCCCGGCAGTCTCAGTGCCTGCAACCTGATGGGTATGCACACCACTGGTCAGGTACAAACGCGCAGTGAACGGCAGCCCCTCAGCAGTGTCGCTGCAGGCAGAGCCTGCAGCGCGTGTTGCATCGCCCGCACGAGCACTCAGCTGCAGGGCTGCCTCTGTGTCAGCCGAGCTGCCTGGGGACGCGTGGCGTGTATACACCGCAGTGAAAAAGTCGGCGGTGATGGCGCAGCAGCGCGCGGCGTACCTGCGGCACCACAGGCGCCCACAAACACACCACAACCACAAGCACGGCAGGTGAATCAGTGCACAGTGGCTAGGACCAAGGCAAGTGCAGATACAAAGCCATGCAGAGGCACACACAGCAGTACAAAGGCACACAGCAGTGCATGTGGGGCGCAGGAGGAGGGGCACGATGGGTCAGGGACTTGCCACGCGGCAGCGAATGTATGTCAAGTGCCTGCAGCACCTGCTGCATCAGGCAGCACTCACGTGGCAATGATGTTGGGGTGCCGAAGGTTCTTGGACAACACCGCCTCTGACACCAGCTGTGCCGGCAGGAGCTTCAGCACAGCGTCAGGGCACACACCGCCAGCCGCAGTGGTGCCACCAGCCGCAGCATCACACGCGAACGGCCTGGACGCTGCCAGCGCCTGTTGGGAAGCCACTGAGTCAAAGGAGGCCACTGGTGTGCTGCCGCCTGGGGTCCTCACCACCTTGACCGCACATGGCGTGCTCCCGTGCCAGTAGCCTGCGGGACAGCACGCAAGCAGGGAGGTGACAACATGGTTGGAGGTCAAAGACGACAGGGGGACAACAGGGTGTTCTCATAGCCGGTTCTTCTTCCATGGTACTGTGTGTCGTTCTGGCAACTTGGCAGCGCGTGCAAATGCAAGCACGGAACGCACGCAACAGCGCATCGCCTCAACAGTGAAGATGCATGCATGCGGAGCTTGCGTGTGTCGCATGCATATGGGCATACATGCATGTGCACGCACCAAAGAACACCAGCCCCATGCCGCCCTCACCCACCACCTCCTTCAGCTCCACATCTGTGCACAGTGTGACTGTGTGGTCAGTGGCCGTGGCGCAGGAAGGACAGCACAGCACACACAGCAAGAGAACAAAAGCCTTGCACAGAGCAACAAACATGGCATTCAAGTGGTGTGTGGTACTTGCTGCATACAAGTGATGCATGCAGGTGCGTGTGTTCATGTATGTAGGCCATACATTTGAATCTGAAGCGCAGAGAGAGTCATGTAGGTCCCAACCCACTCACTCAGGACACATGACCCCACCTCCCAGTCAGTCCATACTGGGCATACATGCACTGTAACTAATGTACTGCACTGTGCTGTATGTACTAGTACTACTGTACACCTGGTCTTAGGTGGCTCCGAGATTTTGCGCTTACAACACACACCTGCCAGCAACTCCTTTGGATCTTGGAGCAGTGTGTTGTGCTGCTCATGGAAGGCCAGGGCCTGCAAGCAGGGTGCACACGTGGCAAGCAATTTGTGGTGCCATACAAGCGGTAGAACAGCTTATTGTCGTCTCTCTCTCGACTGGCAGAGCACCGCCGTGGTTGAATGCGTTACGCTACCTTGCGATTGGCGCTTGCTGGCTGTTCACCAGATGCTTCCCTGCGCATGCTGTGGGCGCTACGCAGTTCTTGCACATGGGCATTTACAACTCCTGCGGTGGGTGTGGCTTGATGTGGCTGGTGGCAGGGCTCCTGCTGATGTGGCGACCTGCGCAGTGGTACATGCTTATGGGCATGTGTTGATGCATGCAGGCAGAAGTATGCATGCTTGTGGTCCTGTTGCTCGAGGGCACCAGGTACATGCCTGTCAGTACTTGCAGCAACAGTGTTTCTATTTGTGCACCAAGGTGCGCAATATATTGGCTGTATGATACTGCACTTTACTTCAGACTGTACGTGGCACGGAAGCTGAGCCGTGAACGCACCGCCCTAGAGCACATTCCGCCAGAATCGCTCCTGGGGCCTCATCCTTGCAGAGAGTCGGCACATCACAACTGTAGCAAAGGCTGGTGTCATCAACATGGGGTGCGACGCAAAGCTCTGCCTGTCTGCTTCGGCGTCCATTTCCGTCTTGCCCGTGACCATGCCTCCCTTGAGACCCCGCGTTTGTTGTGGCCACTTGATGGTTCGCGGCGGCAGCGAAACCTGGCACGTTCTCCAACACAACATTTCTGGCATCACCATTGGCACCCCGTTGCGCAAGGGTGCACCACAAGTGCCCCTTGGCACCCCTACTCAAGCATTGCCCCATAACATACGAGATTTGTACCCTGGTCCCCCTTCACGTTTGGATCTGCACGGCAGCGCAGTGCATTCAGGCACAACACTCCGAAACCAACCAACCATGAGAACACTGGAGAAAAAGCCTTCATCAATCAGCCTCCAGGAACAGTTTGATTCAATTACCACGGCAGAAATTCCCTTGACCGGTGCAGCTTGGCCCCAACTATGCAGGTCGCCGTGTCGCATCGTAGTGTCAGAATTGCCGGTTGTGGTTGCTCAAGATCATTTCCGCAAGCCCTCCATCATCCTGTTGTGCGATCACAATGCCGCTCGGCAACTTACCGCAACTCTGCAGGTACATCGCAGCTGGCCGCTTGCTTCTGCTGGTTGTGTCTGGATCTGCAGCCTATGCAGCAAGTGCATACTACATGCACAGGGTATGTCCCTCCATGCTCTGCATGCGACCACGTGTCCCCCACTGCTGAGCAGGCAGGAGGGCAGTCCATGTAGCAGCAGCCTCCTCTTTCACATCATCAGGCTCAGCATCATCTACAGCCACAGCAGGCGTGGATGCCACTGCGCTGCGCGCTGAGCTGAAGGTTCTGGAGGAGGAGCGAGCTGAGGCCATCAGCACAGGTACGTGGCCACCCTCATGCTGTCACAGTTGGGACAGTTTTGCCAGCGCCGTGATAATTCAGCAGCAGCTGGTGCAGTGCAACGCTCAAGGGCAATGCTGCATGCTAGATCACCATGCAGAGGAGCAGCATACGGATGTGGTGTTGAGGCGCACGGACCATACAAGGAAACTTGCTTGCCAGGCCCGGCTTCAGACCAAGCTGGCACTGTTTGGTTGCATGTGTGCATGCACCATTACTACGTGCCTCTGTGCTCACCAATTCGCATCTGATTTGGTGCGGGACAAGGTGCGGGTGCTTGCACATGCCCCTTCCCACGCAGCTGAGGCATGTGCACGAGCTGGTGTCAAGCTGGCTGAAATGGTCCAGTTGTTGGAGCAGCTGGCCCTGGAAAAGGTGGGGCAGGGTGGGCAAGGTGTTAAGAGTAGACAAGAGACATGAATGGGCACCACTTTGTGTGCGGTTCCTCGGCTGTGACAGCTGAAGCAGCTGTTACCACGGAGCACCTCAGCGTGTGCTGCTGGTCCAGCGTGTGGCCTGAAGAGAACCCATAGCTTGGCATGCTGCATCCGTTGCAAGCTGCAATCATGAGCTGTCATGCTGTATCGCCCATGCGCCTCGCATCAACAACAGGTGCGCAATGGAGATGAGGTGGGTGCGCGGCAGGCCCTTGAGGAGAAGGCATCAACTAAGGAGGCTCTTGAGAAGAACGGGGCAAAGGTGGGGTGACGTGCTCTGTTCAATGTTGAAAGGAGCAGCGTGTTGTACGAGAACTGTGCCACGATGGCCAGCATAACACCACACTGCAACGAATGTGACGTTGCACTTCCCCGATTTGCTGACATCACCGCGGTTGTGGTGACTGTGCAATGCACATGCATGTCACACCATACACTTGATGTGTGCCTACCACACAGCCTGAGTGTCATCATGTGCGCCTGCTGTGCTGGGGCCGCCTGTTGTGTGCCACCACAGGCAGACGCCAACTTTGCGCTGGCCCAACGTTTGCTGGAGCGCATTGGGGAAAAGCAGTCCGCGCTACTGGCCGCCTTGCGCTCTGCGGCTGTACCCCTTCCTACCACGGCTCCCAGCAGCGGCAGCAGCAGCAGCAGCACTACGCCGTCGCAAACCAGCCCTGATGCTGAGCCTTCCGCCTTCGGTGCTGCCAGCGCTGGCAGCACGACACCCAGCAGTAGCAGCAGTGCATTTAGCAGCAGCGGCAGCAGCAGCCGTGACGCTCAGTGGCGCTGGCAGCAGTCGCTGGAGGAGGCAAGGCAGCGGCTGAAGCAGCAGGTGCGTCATGATTACATGGCTGCGCGTATCACAGCTGTCAGCTGCCTTTCGGGGCGGGTACAATGCTGGAGCCTCCCCTCAATCCACTGTTCAGGGATGCTTCCCGGCATGTGACAAAACAGGCGCCTGACGTACGTGACTTTCGAGCGGGTGATCCAGTTGCATGCGCGTAGCATCCTCAGCACTCAAGGCTGGCTGTTTTCAGCATCTGAGCATGCGCATCTGAACATTCATGTGCCAACATGCTTGCATGCGCCGCGCCCACACACGCGTCCATACCACGTCCACACACCATCATCTGTCAGGAGGCGGAGGCGCAGGCTGCGGGGCGCACCGCCAGGCTGAGTGCTGAGGCGTCCATTGCGGCGGCACAGGAGCGGCTGCGTGTGCAGGCCACGGCCGAGGCTCAGCTGGAGGCTGCTCGCAGGCGGTGGGTGGGCTGCCTTGTTGTAAGTGCAGGCATGTGCACGCAGCATCTGTGTGCTGGTGGTCCGTCCTAGTTGGCAGTCGGCCAGGCACGCTCATGCTTGGTCAGCGCATGCGTGTGGGCTGCTGGGGACTGGTGCAGTGGTTGTCCGAGGCTTGACGTCCGGGTGACCAACCACCATCCAGCGCGCTGCATTACTATGAGCGAGGCATGTGCCAGTGCGCATCAGGTTCAAGAGCAGGCCGACTTGCCGTATCCATCGTTTAGGACCCATGCCGATGGGTCAACCGTGACCAGCGCGAGCACCTGGTTCAACATCCATGGGGAAAGCCATGACCAGGAGCCTCACCCCTGCTGCATGCGGGCGCACTGCAGGGTGCGTGAGGCAGAGGCTGCAGGCGGCGGCAGCATTGAGGCCGCGCGGGAGCGCATCCGTGCGCGTGACGCAGAGGTGTGCGCATGGGCTGCTCCCTGCTGTTAGATTCCCTCAACTCCATTGAGTGTGTGTGTATGTGGAGAATGCGCGCAAAGAGAGAGAGGGGGTGGGGAGAGAGATCGAGAGAGAGAGATCACACAGGGTTTCATTTCAGGGTCCATTGCTGGTGGGATCCCACCCATGACCCAGCCGGTGTGCGCAGCTTGTGCATGTGCGGTGTAAGTGCCCGATGCTTGCGTTGTGTGAGCAAGCCTGCGCCTCAGCTCGGTCAAGTACCCTAGCATGTTGTCGCTTCAGATTGCACCATGCTTCGTCGAGCTGCCGCAGCTCCTGCTTCTGGTCCTCCCCTCACACGCACCTGGCACCTGCCGGCTGCAGGTGCTGGAGTATGTGCGGCGCGTGATGGCGCGGTACCGGCGCGGGGAGTACGTGAGCGAGGATGAGCTGGAGTTTGCCTTCACGCAGCTGGAGAAGCGCTTCCTGCTGTGAGCCTGCCAGGTTCCTTGAGGTTGCTGGCGCGTTTGAGGTCTTGGGATGTCCCTATGCTGCCACACCTCGTCTGACCACCAGCCTGCAACAGCGCTCTTGCTGCATGTGGCATGTGCTTTTCAGCCGAGCTGTGTCTGAATGCCACGTGTTTCAAGGCGTTAGTCTTGATGACATGCGGCTTGCGCCGTACGGTGCCATCATAGGTTGGTTGTGTTGCTTGCAAGGCGATCAATGGATGTGCTGTGCCAGCTACAAACGTTGAAGCGACGTGTTTGCACAGGCCAAAAAGCGTGCACAATCAAAAGCGTCATGTAGGCAGGAACTGCTCATAATGCAAATAGGCACATACAGTAAATGCTGAAGGATTTGCAACAGCTAAATCCAGATCACACCAGGGTTGTTATGATGAGGTGTAAATGATTGCGCCACCATGTTTGCAGATAAAACTTCAGGAAAACGAACCTGATGGCTAGATTGATAGTCATGGCTTTATCCATCAGCTGTTGCAGGGTTGCAGTAACCACCGTCCTAAGGGCCTGGGGCTCGTGCGGCCACATGGACGTTGAGGATAGCTGGCACTGCTGGCATGCCACTGTCTGGCCTCTCAAGGCTACAACCACGTCCAACATGAGGGCAGCTGTGGCAGGCATCTCGCATCTGTGTCAGTAATTGAGCCAGCACGCCATTACTGCCAATACACGAGGAAGAAATTGAGATGTTTCATGTGCTGATGTGCCCTAATTGCTCTGTGCCATGCTTGGCTGCACTTTCCTGCCCCCACGCTCTGTGGACGAGCTGCAGGCTCTGTTATCCCTTATCAACCTCACAGACACATGGGTTGCTGGTTCTGACAGTGCTGACAGCGCTGAAAAGGAGGATACAGTGGGTTGTTTGAGTTGCTGACTGGGCCCCCAGCTCCTTCCATTTGCAACATGGACAAAAACAATTCGGCATGCAAGTTCACATCCTGCATGAGTGACCCACACCCACGTTGTGCAAGCGCACCTCTCCCATCCCCTCAAAACTCGTATCAAAACTGCCTCTGAAGCATGCCATGACCATCATGTGCACAACCCATCCGTGCGCTGAACACACGCCAACCCTGCCCCATGCATGGCGCAAATGCTGCGCACAACTCCATGATTTCCTAGCTTGACTTATGCGTTGACAGTGGCCCTGGCCAGAGCGTTCAGCGCCTCTGTCACGTGCTGCTCCGCGTTCAGCTGGTCGTTGAAGGACAGGATGACCTGCATGCACGGCCCACATGGCACCAGGTCACTTTGTCGTGTGTGCCGATCCCGTGTGGAAGAACCACAGGCAGCGGAAGGAAAATCGCTGCAGAGCTGCGTACATGTGGCCAAAAGTGTGAGGCGAGCCTTGCGTCGGCAGCTTGCAACACAAAACAATCCCCGTCATGTACCGCCTACTACCACCCAGTAACAACAGCTGGAGTTGACTCGCAAGCATCAAGATCAGCTGTCTGCAAGCCCCACAATCCCCTGCCAGCAGGTGCAGGTGTAGAGACGCCACAACGCAGCCACAGACCACCCCACAAGCCACAAACCCTCAAACCCCAGCCGAAACAGCAACATAAGCCTCCATACGAGCCGCCCAGGTGTACAGGTGGCTGCTTAGTCTGCCCACAACAAATCCCTGCTTGAACGCCGGATGTTCTATATCTGCTTACCTTGCCTGACTTGTCAATCACATACGTCTGGCGGCCCGGCAGCAGGCCCAGCAGGTCACCCTTGATGCCGAACGTCTTGCGCATGATGGATGAGGGGTCTGCGTACGCCAGCAGGGCCGGTGTCAAGGGCGTGATCATGTTGTGGTGTTGTTGTTGTGTAGTTTTGTCACACCCCTTCAACTGACAGGGCTGCATGCCTGACCCTTACCACCAGGGCCTCGCATGCTGCACTGAATGCCCTACATGCTCACTATGACACACTGATGGCATCATATTGTTGCACCCAGCGCCACGTCGTTGCAGGCACACACAGCAAACAGGGTTGCTTGTATCCCGACACACGCTAGCGCACTGGTGACATCATACGAAAGCCCACACACCGGTGAGCAGGGGGAAAGGAAGGTTGTTGGCCTTGGCCCATGCTGCGTTCTCCTCAGGGGAGTCAGATGAGATGCCAAACACAGCAGCGCCTGCATCCTCGAAGCTGCAGCCACGATGTACCGTGACAAGGGACATGAATACATGCTCCGACAGCCAACCCCGCAGATCGCCAACCCTTATCCCATGAGTAAAGTCCAAGCAGTACGGTGGGGACATGACTGTTATGATGGCGTGCCACTGAGATGCCTCTTTGCTGTGCTGGCGTACTGCTGCTATGCCAGTGCTGTGCTGTTGTTGTACAGAACGTACCGCTTGTACTCGTCGCGGAACTTGCAGGCCTCCTTGGTGCAGCCTGGCGTGCCAGCCTTGGGGTCTGCACAACACACGTGGGCATGACACGCGCGCACGCATTGGTGCTCATGTGCTCCTGACATGTTCTGCCTGGCAGATGTGAAAGGGTGACATGCTGGTAACTGCGCCCGTGCCTGCATCATCTGCATATGCGGACAGATGTGCTCGCAGGAAAACTAGGCAGCTACGTGAGGCATTCCCCGGCTTTGGATAAACCCTGGGATGTCCCTGGGGATATTTATTAAATCATGTAACTGTACTTGCAGCAGAACAGCACCCACAGTTCCTTAGGGATTGGCAAAATACCTAACAGGCTGACCTGCCAGCTCTTGGAATGGGGCTGACTTTTTCGAGGCATAGAACGCTCAGCTCTGTCCACCACATCCCGCACCTCCGAGTTTAGATGTTATGGAATGAGCCGTACTACCCACACCCACAGAAGAGCAGCACACACAGGCTGCGATGGTATGTTCCCCACAGCATCAGAGCACCACCTACTGCAGACGCATCCCACCCCTGGGCAGGACGGTGTTCTGTCCAGGATAGCCATGTGTGTAAGAAGTTCTCTCCTGCCACTCACAGAAGAACAGCACCACCAGAATTGGTCTCATGCCACTCACAGAAGAACAGCACCACGGGCTTCTTGCCCTGGAAGGAGGACAGGGACACGGAGCCGCCGTCGGAGCGGCGCAGCACGCGGTAGTACTCGGACGAGTCGCTCATCTTGTCGCCCACCTTGATGATGGATGCCTGCGGGTGAGTGAGGTGGGGCCCCGGTTTGGTGCAGGCTGGCTGGGGCTGGTTTGAGTTGGGTTGGGTGGTGGGGCAGAGCACGGTATGCCCGCAATTTGTAGGGGGTCATATCATGAACCCTCTTGTTCATTCTGTCAGGTTCCGGCCAGCAGCTCACAGCTGTCAAGCCATCGCTGTCATGTTATGATCCCGCACTGTGTGGCAACGTGTGCGTGTGAGGTGAGGTGAATGGCAAGGCATGCTTGGGATGAAGGGTCATGGGTTCTGGGTCATCATTGCAGTGGTTAGTGGAATGCGGCATGCCGTGGAGATAGTGCTGATGGCATGCCAGTCCAGCAGGTTGTGAGGCTGCTACAGGCAGGCGGGCGTTGGACGTGGGCCATGCCAGATGACCGATATGAGCATACCAGGTGAACCTAATTGCCAGTGCTTGCATGCAGTGTGTGGCTCCATGTGCCCAAGGCTGGAAGACCCCAACAAGCCACCCATGCCCTGACAAGCGTACAACAACACTGCATTGCAGCATCATATCATATGCGCAAACGACGAATAAACGCATGCGAATCTCACTGTCTCGACTCCTACTGCCTCTCACGCTGGATCTGCTCAGCGATGGGCTCAAATACATGCAGCACAATTACAGGTCATGCCTTCCCCGGTCGTCCTGTAACCCTGCCCAGTCTTGGTGCTTGATGATATCCAATGGAAGCTTCGCAAAACCGCATGAACAATGGGAGTGCAAGATAAAGCGCTAGACAGTCATCAACAAGGGGCCGTGCATCACCAAAGGCGTTGCTGCGCATCGCGTCACCTGAGCGGAGAAGAAGGTGCGGCTCATGGCGGGGCGAACCACGGAGCGCACTGCGGGCTTGAAAGCCACGTTGCGAGCCACGGCGCTGGCACGCGCTGAAGCACGGGGGGTAGCACCGGCCAGCATCGTCCTCAATAACTAAGAGTTTCACTTGGTTTACAGCAAAAAGCGACAATCGCTGCTGGGTAGAGCGGACAAAGGTGAGTTCTTGCACTAGTCACACAGAAGTACAGCTTTGCACAGCCATCCGCAAAAACAGCCATTACAGCGGCACAGACGCAGATCCAGCTAAGCCGATCTTCCTACGGCCTAGATTGAGCTGTAGGCTCTCCCAGCCTTCTCTGCTGGCTACCTAGTTGAAACCGGCTGCAAGGCTGCGGGACTATGTTGGATATGGGTGTCAGCAAGTCTGGGATGCTAGATTCACAAGGGAGCGCGCAATGCTCATCAGCCCATGACTGGCTGACGGCTTGTTTAACATGAACACACAGACTGAGCTGCGTACCTTCCAAAATTGTGTCACTGTCCAGAGGATCCACCAAACTCCATGCACTGTTGCAGCACGCTAGAGAGGACCCATCAGGCATTGGAATTGCGTCTGCATATCGCTCTTTCATTAGAAATCCCTTCAGTGCTGCTGCTGTGGCTGTCTAAACATTTATCGAGCCTTGTTTTCTCTGCCTCGGCGCTGACCATGTGCAACCCACCCTCATGTCTCTCTCACCAAACCCCTCCTGCGCCTCTCCCTGGTACCAGCAGACATCATTGCGAACGCATCACTTGCCATCAGAACTACGGCATGCTGCACCCAAAACGATTGTGCGCACGCTCCAACAACACCTCTCAAAGCAACGACCTCTCACGCAGCCACTGGCTGCTTGGTTGCTGATGAGGAGGCGGTGGGCACCACAATGGGCTTGAACCCCAGTGCGCTCACAACTGGGGCGCAGCGCTCACATAAGTCAGGGAAGGTGGGCGAGGCAGCCCCCACTTGGCTGGAGTAGTTCCAGCAGCGCGCACACTTTGCACCGGCTGCACGTGACACCCCCACTGTCACATCACCCCGCAGGGCCGTGGCAGGTTGTGACGGCGCGGCGGCAGTAGCGGCCTCCGCGGGCTGTGACGCGGTGGACGGCTGTGACGCGGGCAGTACCGCAGAAAAGGGCGCGGCTGCCGCGTCTGACGCAGAGGCCACCAGGTCCACCTGTGAGCAGTACGACATGGGCAGTACAGTGTGCAGCAGTACGGTGTGGCATGCGTCTCGCCTGGGTAAAAGGATGATGACGTATGAGGCAACACATTTTGGAGCCTCGAAACATGGAAAGGCGATAACTGCGAAGAGCAGGCAGCCCCCCCTTGTGCACTGGAAGCTTCTGCGTGCTCTTACACCATGCCCATGGTGTCTGAGGCAGCGCATGCACAGCACTGTTCAGGCCTCCACAGCAACCACCACCCAACCAGCACACGCAGGCGCAAGTCACGGTAAACAAGCTCCCACGCATCAGCCCACCTGTGATGTGATGAACACGTAGCGCAAGGCCAGCTCGCGTGGGTCTGACTCCATAGCCGCCAGTGCAGCAGCCAGCGCAGGGTCAGCCACATGGAGGGACACAGCGGCCTCCAGGGACGCCCCCAGTGCTTTGGCAACGCGCGCCTGTGCCACGCGCGTGATCGACATTGGCCCCCATGTTGCTTCCAGGTGAGGCATGGCACGTGCAACAGGTGCGGCAGGCACCCATGCGGAAGAGACAGCGCAGCAGTGGCAGCACTGATGACGGTCGCAGACATGTCACAGCCCAGTTTAGCATCACAATCAGCGTGGTGCCAATCAATTATCACAAACACTTGTTCACGCATGCATGCACACCTTTTCCAGCGTCGCGTTGACCGTGTCGCGTACCGCCAGTACCGCCTGCCACGTGGCCACCTGCTCTGGTGTCAGACTGCCCCATGCCGGGTCAGACGATGCCCAGCCCGCGGTGAAGACGCTGGTGGCGCTGCCCTTGAGCGCGGCAGGCGTGGCCTGTGGGGAGGTATTAGGGCGTCGAGGGTTTAGGGTTCAAAATGATTGAAAAGTCAAGGTGAGGGGGTCAGGAGCTAGGATTTGGATTCAGGGTTGAGGTGTGTGTGCATGCCACCAGCGTGTGTGCAGGGGTGTGTATGCTGCATGCAGGTGGTGTGTAGGTGCACAAGGGCGTGCTGCGCTGGTGATTGCACATGAAGCGAACAAAGAACAAAATGAGGGAGAGGGTCGTGTAGTGCAACGTGCCATGTGAAGTCGTGAAGTGTGGTTTGCTTGGTTAATGCCGCGTAGTTTGGCCCAGCTCCTTGACCTCATACACATCACACCCTAGAACATGCAATCATGCATGATCACACATGTTCATGCATGCTCTCACACATTCATGCATGCTCTCACACATTCATGCATGCTCTCACACATCCTGCGAGTCCCTCACACCTGCCACGCATCCTCCGCCATGTGAGGTGTGATGGGCGCCAGTGCAGCCAGCAGCCCGCGCAGCAGCGCAGCCAGCACCGTCTGACACGCGCGGCGGGACGGGTCATTGGCGGCACGGATGTACAACCTGTTGCGCAGCAGCACAGCAGTACGGCATTGTTGAGGGTGCGGGTGGCTGTGTGGTGCTGGGGCCCAATGCTGCTGCTACCGCAGCCGCTGCTCATGATGGGAACACATGACAATGGCGATCCCGCATGCTGGTGACGATGAACAGTGCATGTTGTGCAGTATCTGATGTGGTGGCGGTGGTTGTGTCTGTGTGCATGCCTGTCGTAGTCGTGTTCAGGTTGGAAAGTGGACGTGGTCGATGCGTGCAACCCGTTCTCACACACACCCTTCTCATACACACCCTTCTTCCGCTTCCTCTGGCACTCCACAGCAGGCCACACAATCACTGCGACGAACCCATGTGCGCAGCCCGGAATACTTTCAAAGAAGTTTGACACCCTGCCCACCTGTCCTTGGCAACGTCCAGGTAGAAGTTGGAACAGTCCTGCACCACGAAGCGCTGCAGCGCGGTGTAGATGCGCGCAAACGCGTACGTGTCATACGCAGCCGCCACCTCGGCCTGTAGCCCTGCCAGCCGGTGCAGCATGAAGCAGTCCAGCGATGGAAGCTGGTCGTATGGCACTGCGTCCGTCTGCAACGCGGGAAGAAGCGGGCGCAGCAGAACCACATCAGAATGATACCGTATTTGGATCAGGCGGGGGCACGCAAGTCGCGTTGTGATCACAATGCCCAAGCTGCCAAGTTCAGCACTGGCGCCTGCTACCACGGCTATCCACAGGAAGCAGCTTATGTATGGTAGTCCCAGCCCATTGTGCTTTCGCTACCATCTACCATCACTGGTAGTAGGGGCGTCATAGCTCTACGGCCCAAGCCTCCCCAACAGCCCTAATCGCCCCAAGCCCTCCAGACACTATTGCAGCGTGATTTTGTTCTGCGTTCTACTACCACATTCTGTACCGTGGGGTTGTACCGTGTTTTGTACCGCACCTTGGGGTCAAACCCAGACAGGTTGCCCAGCAGGAAGCGCAGTGTCCCACGCAGCTTGCGGTACACCTCAGCCACCTGCTTCAGGATGCCGGGCCCAATCTGCAACGCAGCAGCAGCATGTCAGCAGTACATCAGCGGCAGGGAAGCAGTACAGCAGTGTTGCACAAGCGGTATGTTTCGCGTAGTAACAGACCAAACGACGCAGTGGGCGGGGGGCAGATGCAAAATAGGCACAGGTAGCACACCAAGCTGGGCTGTGGCGTCAAAGGCCCTGGTACGAGGGAAACCATGCATGGTAAACAGCAGAAGTGCCACATACAAAGCACGCCAATCTTGGAATCATGCTTTTATGCACAAGCAGTGATCATGTACATGTAGGCAGGCACGTTGGAACCACTCAACACCCGTGCTAGCCATTCATTCATAACATGCTGGCAAGGTGTACGTCAAGGATTTTTCAGCATCATGACGTGCACGCTGCACGCACCATGACGTCCGCGTTGTAGTCCACACTGGCCACCCACAGCCGCAGCACATCCGCGCCATATGGTGGGTCCTTCCTCTCATCCTTGCCACCTGCGGCCAGCTCATGCACGCGCGGACACTCTCGGGCACATGACGGTGCAGGCTTGATAATCTTTATGTACATAGACTAGAGCTTTGCTCGTCCCAGAACGGACGCTCTCAGGGCACATGACGTGCACAGACGCGCCCATGCAAACCAGAGCGAGGCATGCGGATGGAGGCATTGTGCGCATGCCTGCAGGGTGATCATTGTAAGAGCTTCCAAGCCCCCATCACTACCCCCCAGGACCCTACCCCACTGGCTAGCACACATATGTGTCTCATCTCGGCGGGAATTGGTGCAAACAAAGCCAACTGACCAGCCGTCAAATCATGAAGTTATTCATGGCACACAAAACACAGCACACCACACAACTCAACACACAGCACAGCGCACATCGCGACAAAGACATGACTGGGCTCAGGGCGCAACAGATGTACCGCACCCGCAACGTGTGAGTGACCCACCCTCAATGACCACGCGCGGATCCACAACGTTGCCCAAGGACTTAGACATCTTGGCCCCCTTCTCATCCAGCACGAATCCATGGGTCAGCACCTGAAGCCAGGCAGCAAGGGCCATGCACCGTCAGCATGCACGCATGGACAGGGACCAAGTGACCGGAGCAGAGAAGCGTCGTAGCACAGTGTAACTAGTGTTGCACTTGGAAAGCCAACAGGAGGGATTTGGTGGTGGTGGGGGGGATGTGAAGAAGACATGGGGTGAACATTTTGAAGTCATGGGGAGTGCAGCACCATGCACAGCCACGTCAGCAGCACACCGCAGCTGCCATGCAGCGCTGTGCGCGCAATACTGCGCCGAACTTTACTGTACAGGCGGTACAGCCTGTACACGTTGTACGCTGCTGGTGCAACACTCTGGGGGCAGGCCACGCTGTGTGCGCAACACATAGGCATTCTTCGCTATTTTTCTGCACACCTGCTTGTATGGGGCGTGCCCGTGTGCCGCCACACTGGTCAGCAGGGAGCTCTGGAACCAGCCTGTGAGCAGCGGGGGGCACGTGAAGGTCGTGTGTGTGTTTTCTGCGCATGCTACAGACCTGCAGTGTGTTATGCCAAGTATGGGGCATAGATGCCTGCTGTGAGACAGAATACATAAGCACAAATATGGCATGAATATATTCAGGCTGGGCTGACACATGCAATCCCCTTAGACAACTGACATGCCTGCATGGGTGTGCGCGTGTTGTGGGGTGGTGGGGGTGGGGGAGAGGGGCCATCGTGCAGTCAGGATGGGGCGGACATGACCTCTTGAGAGTATGATCCCACACATGACATGCCCTGCATCAGATCCCACACGTAGCTTACACACATCTCAGCATGCCAGGTGCCGCACCCACCGCGGTGCTGGTCAGACCCCTCAAGGTACAGGTCAGCCGGGTAGGACAGGCCCCCGGCCTGCAGCACGCCCGCCCAGCTGCTGCCACTGCACAGGCAGAAGGGCAAGCACACAGCACAGTGACGCAAGGGCAGCCAGGGGTTAGCCAGGAGTTGAAAAGAGGAGTCAGAAGTCGATAAGAGAAGAGCAGAGGATGCAGGAGGAGGTGCTTCAGCAGCAGCACTCCTTCCTGGCCCAGCAAACAAGCCCCTGGAGGAAGCCTGACAACTGCAGCGCACTGGCCTCACCTGCCACGTACCAAGGTACCCCGTCCATGCCAACCACGCAAACGTGGACTATTCCCGGAATCCCCAACCCTGAAACCCTGAGCCCTGAACCCGTAAGCCCCAAAACCCTACGCCCTGAACTCCTAAGCCCTGAAACCCTAAGCCCTAAAGCAACCCTCAAGAAACCCTCAGCCCCAGCCCCGTCCACCCCCACCTGTCAAACCACACGTCCATCGTGTCCTCCCCCTTGCGCAGCTTGGGTGCCAGGTGGGCCAGGGATGGCGGCAGTAGCTCCGCTGCGCAGGACAGGCAGGACAGTATGCACAGGTGGTGCATGCGGGCGGTACAGATGGGTGGTACATGCGTATGGTACAGATAAGCAGCACACACAGGCAGTACATGTGGGTGCCTCAGCTGCTGGCAGGAGACCAGATCCATCCTGGTACATAGCTGCAGCAGTATGTCCATGCAGGTAAGCCTATGCACAGCAGGTAGCACATGTGGGCGAACACGCAGGCACTGCATCACAACATCGCAGCAAAGAAAGCCCTAACCCTGAGCGATTGTGTCAAGTGTATTCATCCAAGCGAATTATCCAGCCCCAAACCCTGGCCCCAACCCCCTTCAGCTTCACCCAAACAGATAGAGTGGCAGCAGCACCCACCCACGCTCATGGTCCACCAGCAGTCTGAGCCGTGTGTGCGCACGAGTGATGTGATGTGAGAGGTGGTCTCCTCCGTCATCAGCGGCTCATCTGCGTGATGCGTGATGCGTGATGTGTGATGTCCCTGGCACGTGATGTGTGAGGCGTGATGTCACTGATGCGTGATGTGTGATGCAGGGTGTGTGATCTCACTGATGTCAAAGGAAGTGTGACACCTGTTACTGGTGTGTTCGTGTTGTGTGGCGACTGATGTGCGATGTGTGCCATGTCACTAACATTGTAATGTATGTTCAGTGATGCAGGTGGTGCAGGTGGCATGTGGAGAAGCACGTCGAAGCAGAAAGTGCCCGTCCCTCCCCTCCCTCCCCTTCGTCCCCCTTCTTTTCAGCTTGCGCACCAAGATCGCACCGCAGGCACATGAATGCAGCATCAGGATGTCAACCACGCACAACCATGCAAGGATGATGTTGACTGAGCAAGGCAGCGTCAGTGCCCACCTGTGTCCACGTCGTAGAACACGGGGATAGGGACGCCCCACTTGCGCTGGCGTGAGATGCACCAGTCGGAGCGGCCCTCCGTCATGGCGGTGATGCGCGCCTCACCACTGGGCGGCACCCACTGCACGCCGCGGATGGCCTCCAGCGCCGCATCCCTGTGTGCCACAGCAGGTGTGGGGCGTGCACCGTCGGCAGGTGTGAGGTGTGTGCGGGGGGTGGTAAGTGTGAGGTGTGTGAGGTGTGTGAGGTGTGTGAGGTGTCTGGATGTGTACGTTGGATGGAGGTGTAGGGCGTGAGGTGCACAGGTGCCCGTGTCGGGTGCAATCTCAACTTTACACCTGCCCCACCCACCTGCAACGGCCCCTATTCAAGTAGCCCCTCTCACTCATTCACACCCACACAGCCGCACACCGCACCTGAAGCCGCTGACGGATGCGAACCACTGGGAGGTGGCACGGAAGATGGTGGGCTTCTTGGTGCGCCAGTCGTACGGGTACTTGTGCTCGTACTGCTCCTCCTTCAGCAGTACACCTGCCTCACCTAGGGCCACCACCACCTCTGCATTGCCATCACTCTGCGGGTGTGATTGAGCGGTTGGGGTTAGACTGCTTGCCATAGAGAGGTTGGTCATTTGTGAGGCGAGATGATGATAGAGCGGTGAGCTCCCTGCATGGCTGGTGTGGCAGCGAGCCCTGGTTGGTAAGTGGTTGGCCATGAGTGGTTGGGTAGTTTGCTTGGCAGCTGGCCATGCGGGTGGCTGGCTGACTGCCAGCAACCAGTGGTGGTTTGTTGATCCATGGTTCGCTGTTTTTTTATGGAACAGCACAGTACAGCCGAGTACAGGTGAGGCAGTGCATCACACCTGAACATTCTTGCCCTCAAACCGCGGCCCAGCCTCCGCGGTGAAGCGACCCGCGTCATCCACAGGTGACAGCAGCGGCAGGTTGTACCGCAGGCCCACCTGCAGTACAGCATACAACAGCGGTACATTATAAACACAGTACAATACAGACCGCAGTAACATCACAGCGGAGAGACAGGCGGTGAGGCATGGCACTTAGCAGCAGTGAGGTGGTTGCTAGATACAGGAGATGATGATCTACAAGGAACATCTGGGCGGCTACAGATGAAGAGCAGGAAGGAGCCAGGAAGGAGCCTGAATAAGCACCATTGCATTGCCTGAACAAGCACCTGGTAATCCTCCTGGCCGTGGCCGGGCGCCGTGTGCACCAGGCCTGTACCCGTCTCAGTCGTGATGTAGTCACCGCCAATGACCTGTGTGAGAGTGAGAGTGAGAACGTTGTGCATGAGAGTGAGAGCATGGGAGATCATGGCCACATCACAAGTGAGGAAGGGTGCAAGCAGCGGTCTGCAGAAGCCAGCACTGAGTGACATGAGGAGCCACGCAAGCAGCACCCTGATATCATTGCCTCACACATGGAAGCCGTGCAACCCCCTAGCCCCTGTGCGTTGCTTCTGAGCAAGAGGCGTGAGCCCTCTGTCCTGCAAGCACAAAAGCAAGGAAGGGGGCGAGGAGGAGGTATGGATGACGTTTCACACGTACCACGGGTGAGGTGCGGCCAGCCAGTGGGTGGTTGTAGCTGGTACCCTCCAGCTCAGCACCCTTGAAGGGGGACCCCACCACTTGCAGTGCAGACCCAAACTTCTCCTGCGGCCAACAGGAAGAGCGTCCTTTCATGTTGCGTGCTTTACGCTCCTTGGTTTTGTTACGCTCCTTGGTTTTGTTGCATCATGTCTGTTGCGCGCATCAGTTTTGTCGCATGCTTCAGGATGTGAGGGCGTGTGGAGTTGTGTTCGTGTTAGGTGACAGCCAGCAGGCAACACACAAGCACCAGCACAGTTTAGTGCACATGTGCGTTTGTGCACACAGGTGGGACACGCACGCCTTTGCATCGCTGTGGCACATATACCGGTAGCAACCAGCGTGTGCACACCCACACCCACACCCACACCCACACCCACACCCACCTGCAGCTTGGGCACCAGGTCGTGTGCCACCACCAGGCGCTTCACGTGCCACGAGGCCGACCCCTCACCCTGCACCCACACATGTGGCACGTTCACATCATCTGCTCCGTTCGCATCCTCCCGTCACGCAGCACGCCATGCAGTTTTTTGAGCTCAGGATTCACGGCACAGGTCCAGGGCTCAGGGTTTATGCCCCTCCACTTTATTATAACTTTCAGGTCGCCTGCCATGAGCTGGTCAAAGCAGGTCAAACACCAGGCCAGCCCACACCTGCGCCTCCACCACGCAGTAGTCCAGGTCACCGTTGACTGCCACCGCCAGGTTGGCAGGGATGGTCCAGGGCGTGGTGGTCCAGATGGCCAGCCCTGCGCCCTGTGGTGCACACGCGCGTGCACACACACACATGCACACGATGAACATATGTTATACACTCACGTACGAGCATATCGACGTGCACACAGGGGGAGGGGGGGTGGGGGAGTTGACCAGGGTTTGACCGTGGGTGACTGAGCTGCGGCAGCAGCTGCTGCTGCTGGGGCCTGTGCCTGGGGACAAACCTCAACCACCCCAACCACCTAACCACTTCACCCCCTCAGCCGCTCGCCGTGTCTTGCGCAACTGCAGAAACGCCCCCGCACCTGTCACCAGCCACACATGTGGCCTGCCACACCGCCTACTTGATTTCACAGCAGTACAGCACATCCACATGTACACCCCTCCTGGTCTCATGGCAGGCATGCATGAGGTATAGTGCTGAAGTACGATTCAGGTTTTGCGGCTTCACCGCAGCCCACCTTGAGGCGTTCAGCAAGCTCAGGAGACACTTGGGGCCCAGGGGCAGTGATGGGCATGGCCACGTAGATGGAGCGCGACCTGCCATGTGTGGGAGTGTGGAAGTGTGAACGCCAGAAGTGAGCGAAAGTATGAGAGGGTGAGAGGGCGGGGGTGGGGGTGTGTGAAGGTGGTGTGCGAGTGTTGAGAAGGTGTGATGCTGTCATGGAGTGTGCCGCGGTGTGGGTGGTGTTTGCCAGTGCACACATGAGGCGCAGTAGCATGACTGTCAGTGCACATGAAGGTGCAGCACGCATGACGAGCGCAGCTGTGCCCCTTCGGCTTGCCTCCATCCACCCTAGAGCGCCTGGCACCGGAAGCCCCCACCCTCACCACCACCTCCCCGACCTGCTGTCTCCTGGCAGGCATCCATGCGCCAGATTCGGCGTACAACGTGGAACACACACGCACATGCCACACACCACATACACCACACTGCAGTTCGTTCGTGTGTCACAACATGACAGAAGGACCACCCACTTGTGCCCCTCCGGGTACTCCAGCTCCGCCTCAGCCAGTGCGGTGCGTGAGGAGGGTGACCAGTGCACGGGCTTGCGGCCGCGGTAGATGTGGCCGTTGAGCAGCATGCGGCCAAACACCTGGGGCGAACAGCAGGCGATGGATACAAGTTTAGGATTCCAAGCCTGCAACATACACTAGTACCGTGTGTAATCGAAGAAAGATCTAGAGTCAAAGGGTGTATGCCAATGTGGCTAAGTTGCACCCAGGCTGTGGAGCGGATGCATCGTGCTGTAGACGATGAGTAGGATGAGTTGCCCCTCACTGGTCGTGGCTTGCACGCCAAAAGCTATGTGAACTGATCCTATCCACTCCTCATGCACAACCGAGCTACTCATGTGTATGCAGCAGACCTCCAACCTGCTTTGCTTGTTAGCTATCATCCAGCACAGCTGCTCCACACGCTGCATGCCTCACACGGCCGTCTAACACCCATAGCTGTCCTCCTACTGCTACTGCTGCCTGTTTGTCAGTCAGCCAGCCAGTTTGCCAATTTGCCTCCCGACCTGTCTGTCTGTCTGCCTTCTGGTCAGTCTGCCGCACCTGCAGCTGCGCCGCCTCATACGAGGGGTCCAGTGTGACGTAGGGCTTGTCCCAGTCAGCCCAGATGCCATACCTGTGGGCAGTGCAGGCATTCCAGGCGGTCCCGGCCATGCAGTATGCCATAAACTACCACAAAATAACACGTTGGAGATAATTATGTGGCGGGCCCATGATGTGGTATGTGCTGTGAGTCCATGCTGTGTGACGATGAGCCAGCCATGGCCAGCCATGTGCAAGCCATGTGCAAGCCATGTTCAGGCCACATGGCATGTGGCAGCAGGCATGTGAAGCAGCACCGTCACAGGCTGAACAGCAGCTTGCACGTGATGCAGCACCGTTATGTCATGGCAGGATGCATGTGGCACAGCAGTGCCGTGGCATCAGGCAGGGTGGGCAGGCAGGACCCAACCGCCATCTCTGGCGGTGTGGGTGTGCGTGGACTGCGGCGCACGGACACACGCACCGCTTGAACTGCACGCGTTGCGCGTCGATCGTCTTGAGCGCGAACGCGCGCGCCTTCTGACGCAGCTCCAGCGGCCCCAGCCCCTTGCGCTCAGCCTCTGCACGCGCGCACGCGCAGCGCATGTGTGCACCTTACGGCTTACGCCAGCGGCATGCATATTGTGTGGCTGCGTGCTGCTGCATGCTCAACGACGTGCCCCACACGCTGCTTGATCAAGCTTGACCTGACTTGTCACACACACCCACTCTCCCACCCTCTCCCACCCAACCCCACTCACCCGGCAGCGACTGCAGCACCTTGAGCTCGATGGGCAGGCCGTGCGTGTCCCAGCCCGGCACGAACCGCGCCTTGCGGCCACGCAGCAGCTGGTACCTGGGTGGTCACGTGCATGGGGCAGACACTGGAAAAGTCTTCAACCTGCCCTGCGCTTCAGGTGCTCGAATGCTAAAAAGAAACCCTTGAACTCCTGGGACAAGCAGGAGGGAATCATGCATCTGATGATTGCTGTTGGACACAGCATAACTAATGCATCATCAGGTGGACATGGAAGAGGGTGCACAAGACGTGTGAAACATGCTGGAGAGATGTGTGTCAAGCAGCCCTTGCCGAGATGAGGTGCTCCACTAACTCAACAGCCAGCACTACTGCCAAACCCATCAGCTGCTTCGATGAACCACCTGCTGCGCCACACCCACCCAGCTCTTATTGTGCCCCGGCCATGCCTACTGCCCCCACCGCCCAACCACCAAAAAACCCTCACAAAACACCGCACCACCAAGCCATGTACAAGTTCACATGCACAAGAAACCGATGTGGACGTACGCCTGTGCACCACTCGATCTTGATGTGACATGCCTGTAACTGTCAAGCCAGCAGCACACCTGTTGATGATGTCCTTGAGCACCTTGTTCAGCGCATGGCCGATGTGCAGGTCACCGTTGGCATAGGGTGGGCCATCATGCAGCGTGAACGGCTCCTGTGGCACCCAACATTTGTTGCTGATCGTCAGTGTTTCCAAAACTTTTTACAGATCCTACCTTTGAAATATTGCAAGCTCAGATATGAAGCCCGAAGAAGGTTACAACATGACGCTCAAGCTGCCAAGCGGGACAGGCACGAACATGTGCTCAGCTGGGCCACCCCCGATCCCCTGGGGTCCACAGCCGCGAGCACCAGGACCCAGCTTGCATCGCTGCAGCATTCTTAGCATTTATCTGGTTGCAGCACACGCCATGAGCACAGCCATAGCACAGCGCAAACGGCCGAACATCATACAGTACCAAGGCATGGCCCAGTGCAGTACACTACAGTACAGTACACTAAAGTACAGCACACTAGAAGAAGTACCAGGGAGCGCAGCAGTTGCTGGCGCATGAAGGCAGTGGCAGAGAAGTGAGTGCCGCTGTTTTTAAACGCAGGAGCGCAAGGCACAGCGCACCACACCCCCAGCCACTCACCCCCGGGTTTTGTTCCACCAGGCTCTCATACACGCGCTGCTCCGCCCACCACGCTTGCAGCTGAGGCTCACGCACCTACAGGGTAGGCAGGCACGCGATGCAGGGAACCGCATCAATACAGTGCATGCCGCTACCTCCCGCATAGGGATGTCGGCCTGCCTCCATCCCTCCTGCCTCCACGCTTTTGCTGCTGCGCCCAGCTGGATATGCTGAAGCTGTGCAAGCGTAGGTACGTGCAGTGTGCACCTTGCACATACTGCAAAATGTGCCCATGTCGCGAAGCGCCCCGCCAGCACCGCTACAGGTTCCGCCCATCTACCCAGCCGCAACTAGCAGCAGCCACCCCATTATGAACGCTGATGACGGCAGCAGGTGTTGGCACGGTAGAAAGGAACATTACCAAGGATGTATTAATACCGCATAGCACAGTTGAGCCTCATGAACCCAAACGCACCACGCTGTTGGCTCGCAAGTTGAAGTCGGTGGCAGGCAAGATGACGGTGGGTGAGTAAGGGCCGCCTGCAAATGCATGCAGATCAGCACAGGAGGCTTGCAGGTGGCAACAGCTGGTGGGTGTCACATGCATGAGCTGTGTTGTGCTGTGCTGAGCTGTGCGCATGCAGCAGCCACACCACGGGGGCGGCTAGCGCACTGAAGTGCTGGCAGTGTCCTTGTGGTGCATCAGTGCAAGTGGCATGGCAGCCCTGGCTTGCGTCCATCTGCTGCGGCAGCAAGCCTGGGGGGCAGCTGTACACATGCAGCTGAGAGTGTGGACGCAGGGGCAGCGTGCATGGTGCCGGGGTCAGGCGCACTGTGCCCCTGCTGACCATGTATGGTCAATGCCCAGTGCATGTGGTGGTCAAGGATGGATGCTGAGCAAGCTGACATGCATCGACTTCCACGCACCCTCCTCCTCCTCCTTCTTTCCACCCTTGCCTCCCTTCTTGCCGCCCTGCTTGGGCGCAGGTGCAGCATTGTCCTTCGGGCCTGCCGCTGCCGCAGTAAAAGGTCGAACGCGGCCGATCAGCGGGCGCAGCAAGGGGGACGTCAGCCTGGCCACGCCTCGCATCGCGCTCTGTGTGCCACACCCCAATAAAAATCATATGGATTAGCACAGGGCTGGAGCTTAACACAGACCAGCAATTGATCGTATGAAGCGCAAAATCCGCTGCTTAAATACTTGTGTCCATCTACTGGATGCATCAAGTACCACACGTTTGCTGATGCGGACAACACAGGCTGAGATAAATTGCTTGATTACTATCTCACATTGCTGCTATGCACAGCACGAGGCCCAGTGGCCGTCTTCATCGGGTGTGGTTGTTCAGACCTTTTGCCACCGGATTTGTATGAGCCGGTGGTGATATTCCGGGACGATAGTAGAGCACCACCAACTTGTCCACCTGGTCACACGCAAAGCCCTAACTTCTCATCTCTTCTTCACGCTGGTGTTGTTCTGCGCACAAACGTACATGAAGCTTGATCTAGCCTTTCCTGCAGGCTGAGGGCTGATGCACCAAGTGGCTTCACACAGCACACTGCTGCAGTGGCCACGGCAACACACTGTGACTGGCTCCATGCCATCATTAACTCTTTGGCGCCCTGGGTGTGGCACATGGAGCATAGCGTGCCCCTCTGTGCACCAGCGCGAGCACCGGCCTCTCATCGCCGTGACGCACAGTGCACGACGCAGCATGCTGCCATGCTGCCCCAACACCTGCGTGCCTAGCGGCCGCACCACAGCAACCGGCACAGGAGGAGCAGCGGCAGCAGCAGCTGCAGGGCCTGTCAGGCCCGTCCCCCTCACATCACATGCCCTGCCCTCTGTGTGCTCTCGCCAGGCAGCTGGCCCCATGATTCCCCGGGTGGGCAGGGCCAAGCCACACAGGTTCTTAGCAAGATCACTCCCCCCCGCCAGTGACCCAACAAGCTCCCAGTCTAAAGGGTTGGGCACCTCACCCGATCACCAGCACGGCGACAACGCGGGCGGCAAAGGCCCCGGCAAGAGCAGCAGCAGAACCGTGGGGGGAGGAGGTGAGGGCCCAGAGGCCCAGGATAGCTCCGGGGGTGCACCTACTGCCAAGCTGCCCACATTTGATGACGGAGTGACCTGGTACTGCTACACCTGCCTGGTGCTCCTCTTCCTCACGGACCTCTCACCCATTGGTGCGCTGCCGCTTGCAAGTTGCCGGTACCCGCTGCAGTGCAGATGTGCTGAGCTGGGCATTGCAGTTGGTGGCCTCATGTCACTTAAGCCTGGCTGATTCACGACCGCATGACAGTGGCTGCTCTGCTACTCTTTGCCTCTTCCTCCCCAGGCCCCTTGATCAGAGCCAGTGGGGGGCAGGCCGTGTACTGGCTGGCAGCCATTCAGTGGCTCGTGTTCTTTGCACCCACGCTCAACTGGGCGCAGGTGGGACTGATGACAACACATGAGTTCGGGTTGCGACAGTACACTTGCTTTCTGGTTCCGTTGATGTGTAGTGTGAGCAGGGTTAGGAGGCCCTTTGTCAGGGCCTTCGGGATACTTGCAGTCCCAACGAAGGATCGTACACCCACCGCCCCGATGCTATTTGCGTCCCCACTTGGTGCTTGGCAGCCACTCACGGCCTGGTTACGCATGATCAGCTGAGAGATGATACACCGCGCCCCGTGACCGGCTGTGATGCAGGAGAGCGGTTGGGACACGCGGAGGCTGCTGCTGGGGGCACGGCCCTGGCCGGGAGTGGGATGGGTGATGGCAGGTGGGTGTACGCGTGTGTGCATGTTCCACCGTACACCAGGCCTGGCGCATGCATGGATGATGTCGCAAGCGGTGTGTGCATGCACAAGCTGGTTTTGATCACGCCCTGCAATGCTTGGCCTTGGGATCGGACACTCGATGTGCCTAACTTGCTGCAGTAACTTGGGACAGGAGGGATGCGAGTACCTGCCAGGTCTTGTGTGCAGCTGCTGGAGTGCATGCACAGACGAGCTGCTCGCGCAGCCGTGCATTTACCAAGGTAGCAGTAGCAGCCAACTTCTGTCATGTCTGTCCCCCTTGCACTGCCATGGTGTGCCTTGTGCTGCCTGCCACAGGCCTGGCTGTGGGCGTGGCTGTGTACTTTGGTGTGGGCTCCCTCATAGCCCTGAAGAGTGGTGTACCGCTGGACGTGTACTGGTCAGGCGGGCTGGTCACACCTGCAGCCGCCAGTGACACCGCCGGGCGTGCGATGAGCTGGGTGGTGCGTGCCATGGAGCGCATTGCCTGCTGTGCTGCGATGTGCCGTGCTGTGCTGCGCTGCTCCACCACCTGCATGCCTGCCTGCTAGCCATTGCCATGCGGCGGTCATTGCCATTCAGCAGCCATTGCACTTCTTCAGCCATTGCCAACCCCCAGCGCCAACGCGCAACCACATGTCTGGCACGCATCTGGCACCCTGCTGTGCGTGCATCAGCACTCACCTCTCACACCAAGCATCATGGATGTCATACACCGTATCTCGCTGATCGCGCTTGTGCTGCATCGCGTGCACCACAGGAGGCACAGCGCACCTCAGTGTTGGGGTCCCTGGTGGATGTGCCCAAGGATGCAGGGGGCCTGGCGCGGCTGTGGGCGGCGGCGGCGCTGTCGCCTGCTCTGTGCGAGGTGAGTGGTGTGACTGTGTATGCCGCGCATGGGCGCCATTTGTTGTGCCCTTCACGGCGCGCACGGTGCATGATCTGTGGGCTGCGGTATGGTAAAGTTTGGGTGGTTGAGGGGTGAGGGTGAGGAGGAGCCCTGTGTTCGGCATGTGGAGTCCAGCCAGCACGCAGCTTTACGGGGTGGACCTGCTTCCAGCAGCAGTTGCCATGGTGTGCCCTGCAAATGGTGGGACAACCCCCTCCATGCCTGGAGATGTGACCCTGCTCTTGCACCACAGCTGCGTTGGTCTGTTCGACACACACCGACATGACACTGCATGTACTGCTTGTACTGCTGTTTGTACTGTCTGTACTGCAGGAGGTGCTGTACCGCGGGATGCTGTTGACCGCGCTGCAAGGGCCGCGTGCGGTGACAGGGCAGGCGGTGCTGGGGCGCGTGGACGCGGTGTTTGTGGCGGGTGCGTGCCTGATTACTGCTGCGCAGTCCTCACTGCACAGGTCTTGCTGCACAGAGATTGTTGCTGGACGGTGCTTATTATACTGCGCAATTCGTGCTGCACGGCGCTTATTATGAAACAAAATGGGTTGCTGCACAGTTCCTGCTGCACAGAGACCCCTGCTCTCATCTACACACAACAACTGTTTGCATGCAGGCGCGCTGTTTGCGTTGGGCCATCTGGACCTGCCGCAGTTTGCACCCCTTGCCATACTGGGAATCGCATGTGGCGGGCTGGCAGTTGGGTCGGGGAGCGTACTGCCGGCAGTAGCGGCACACGCGGCGTACAACAGCGCGGCACTGGCACTTGGGGTCATGGGGGGTGGCATGTGAAGCATGCATGCTCTAAATGAAAGCATGTATGTTGAGATGTGTATGGATGCTGTGAAGCTGGGGGTCGTCAAGAGGCTCCTCGAGAGGTTCCCATGACCTGGGCCTGAATTTGGTGCACATCAGTCGTTCAGCCAGATGCGTGTTTTGTGCTTGTTGCACGCTTGGTGGGGGGTGGTTGTGGCGGCATGCCAGTCGAACATTCCACTCAGCTGAGCTGTTGTCAAACAGACTGCTGCTGTTCCCTATGTTGACCATGCCATGGCACACTGTAACCTCCTACAACCCAACCAGCGGCAGGGCCCTTGGATGTGGTGGCACGTGCACATGAGCAAATAGAACAAGTGAGCACCATGCGGGGGCACCATGCCTTGCAGAGAATGGTGCTGTGAGCCGCTTGCACCAGACACATGCACATTCCCAGCTCAGATTGCCAAGCTCATCACATACACTCAACAGGATACACGACAACAGCAGTTGGGCAGTACCACTGGCACAGTGCGGGATGCATTGAGCGAGAGCAGCTGGGCGGTGTCATTCTGCGCAGCTGTGGCAGTGGGGCAGCAAGCCGCAAGATGCCCTAAACTGCGTTTGCGCTGTGTAACATACACATGACATACACCGGGCCATGCGAGCAAGCATGCCACCCATCTATGGTGCATGCTGCGTCTTGTGCCTGTGCGGCAGCTGCATAGCTGCCGGGAGGCACATACAACGATGTGGTTACATGATAACATGAATGTGCTGGCATGCAGACATGATGCAACATCTGGCCTTCATCAGCCAATCAACATGGGTGCAGGGATGCTTGGATGAGCGGCAGCCTGTGGCAATGCCAACGAACAGTCAACTTACCGCGCTCCATCCATCAGCCAACTTATGCCACACATATGCAACTAGTACCAGCAACGGGCACAATAATACCAGAGCACTCAGGAAGCAAGCGTCTGACTGCACATGCACACAGCACTGGGCAAAGGCACTCACCTAACAGCGTAGTTTGAGCAGGCAGGCAAACAGAAGGCCAACCTGCGACGTCCCTGCTCCCATCCCATGCACCCACCCTCACCAATACAGCAAGAGCGGTACACCGCCTCCCTCCATAAATCACCCCACAAGTTGAGCCAGCAGAATGGAAAGAAGACAGGGCATCAACAGGCCCCAAAAAGGAAAACTGGAAAGCACATGACCATCAAATGATTGGCAGGCACAGGTACAGCACCGGCAAGTGAGCGGTGTAGCACATGCAATCATGTCACACACTTGTCGTACTGCGGTGTCAAGGACAGGTAAAGGCCATCTGTTCGCACCCTCCTCTGAACATCCACCAGCCCCTCTCTTCGTAGTCACAAGGTCCTGTATGTCCTGGCAATGCGGCCGCATCCAAGAGCTATGCAGGCAAGGTATGCAGCAACAGCAACAGCAGGAGCAAATCAAGGAGAAGCAGATTCAGCAGCAAAATCAAGGGCAGACTGATGCCAGCAAGCTCCCCGCTTGTAGCAGAGCAACCTGGGCAGTGGGGGTTGAAGCAGCAGGGTATCGCAGACAATATCAAGGTCAAGGAGCAAAGGCTGTGGCTGCCTCGGGGAAAAAGAGAAGCTGCATACGTATCAGCAAATCCTGCATATCAATCAACGGTAATCCTGCTTGTGGGTGGCCTATGTATGTACACACGAAACGCAGCCAAGGACAGAAGTTCCTTTCATGCAACAGAGCAACGATGTATCATCAAGCTGGTCCACTCCTGCACCAGGACCATGCACCACCCTGCATGCCCCCCGGCACCCGCTCTCTCTTCCGTGCGGGCCGCACGCGGGGATTGCAAACAGTGCTTGGCCTTGCAAAGAACCAATGAGTCACCCAACCATCCATCAAGGATGCAGGCGAGCAAGAGCAAATGGCCCACCGCAGCTCTTCAGTCAGCCCACAGCAAGCCCAAGCCAATGGGTTGATCAGGAGCCGGGTGCAAATGTCCGTATGCGACTGTCCGCATGTCATGTGTCTCACCGCTCTCCGAGGCAGGGCAACAAGGTGCTGTGTGCTTTCAGGCGCCACCTATCACCTGCTCCACATGCCTTTGCACAGCTCTTTGTGCGCACATCCCCCCCTGTGCCTCATGCACCGCACTCTTCACACCAATCATGCCCAACAATGAAGGGCAAATAACAAACCCCACTGCCTGCCCCGGGTGCACCCCACTTCCTGTGCGATGCTTGCAACGCGTGCACCCCACACACTGCATCACGCTGCTACCCCTCAACAGCCCCAACATCAACCATGAAGCCAGCCACACTCCCCATGAAGCCGCCCCGTGTGTATCAAGATGCAGATGCGGCAGCGTGGATACTCCAGCGGTGCAGCCTTCTGCACACCCTGACGGTTGCAGCAATGAATCCTGCTTGACAGGCCCCAACACATGACCACAGCAGGCCAGCACTTGGCAGCCGTGGTTGCTTCACAGGCAAGAAAGTGATGCAGCAGGTGGTGCAGCAGCAGAAGCTGCCAACCAGCTTCCAGCTGCTGTCTGCCCAGCTGCCACCACTTTCCAGCTGCTGTGTCAACCGCTGAGGTTCAGGGGGGTGAGACAATCTCACAGGGTGGGAGTGTGACCCGCACGTCCACACTAACATGGTGTGACCTAGGTGGGAGCACTGTTGAGCTCAGGCCGTCCAAGCTGCCAGTGAAGAGCACATCGGGCAGTGTGTCACAGGGTGTGGCCTGTGGTGATGGTGCAGCCGACTCCCACCTCATCAGCACCACGTCGCGGCAGGCCAAGTTCCTGAGTGTGCAGGGAGCATAGTACTAATAATAACATGGCGTTTCACAGATGTTCATGTGCCAGGAGCATGAAGCAATTTGAAAATGAGAACATTCACAATTCAGTGTACAGTGGCAGAGAATACCATGGTGCAAGGTGCGTTCGCCAAGGGCCATCTTTGACTGCTTCATGGGCTGGTGGAAAGGGGTATAGCTTGTGACATGGAGCCAGCGCTGTCAGGCATGCATATCCAATGTGTGCAGCAGGTGCCTGTTGCCCACGCACCGTGCTTCCAAGGTGGTTGTCAGGGGCTGGAGGTGACTCATAAACGCAGCGTATGCTGCGGCAGCATCATCTGCCGCCACTGCCGCCTCTGCCAACAAGCCAAGGCCGCCGCTGCTTGTGCTGCCTGCAGTAACACTGCTGCCACCACCGCCACCGCTGCCACTGCCCGCCCCATCCACACCGCTGACATTTCCCAACCCACTGCTGCTGCCACCGCTGCCACTGTCGCCATTATCAGGAGACGCCAGCGGGGCTCCCCAGCCACGTATGAATGGTATCCCCAGCACACCTTCCCCATAGGTCATCGCCATGTGCACTGCGAAGTGTTCAGGGTCGGAGTCAAACGGACCAACAGTGCCGAACGGACCAGTCCCATTTGCCCAGAGGACTGAGATGGCCACGCGGCAGGTGCCGTTGGAGGTGGGGATGGGTGTGGTGGGGAGGGGCCTTGGGGTCCAACCGCATTGTGGCAGGGCGGGCCGCACAGCCACTGCTGCGGCCCAGATGTCATTGCCTGAGCCTCCAGCGCCCAAGGGGAGGCCGCCCAGCCCCAGGCCCTGGCCCCTGCCCCCGCTCTGAGGTGGCGACGAAAAGATGACAACACGTGAGGGTGTGACACCCACCACGTCACACTCAGAAGCCATGCCAGCTGTCCAAGGGAACTCAAACGTGACGGTGTCATTGCACCTGAGGCCCACGGGCTGTGGCCCAAACACCTGGCCCAGCACCTTGACTGCGCCCAGCGCCTCCTCTGACCAACGCAGCCATGCGGATAGAGCGATCCGCCCCTCAGGGCTGGGGTTCAGCCATGCAACACCCAGCTGCCTGCGTCACGTCAGAGTTGAGCCAGGTGCAGAAGATGGGGCGTGTCAGAGGAGGTAAGGCATGCAGAGCCAGCATCAGCCATCACAACCGGTGGTGTCAGACAAAAGCTGGGTGCAAGTAGAATTTGGGATGAGGGTGGCAAACAAGTCACAAGTGCAGATTTTTTGTGCCCTGGCCTCAAAAACGCGCTGGCAGAGGTATGGCAGGGCCCAGCCAGCGGCACGCCAAACAACGCACACCCCATGCGCTGCAGCACATGAGCGTCACACACAACCACACATATGTGCTGTCCTCACATTGGCGTGTATGGCGTGCCGTCACCGCTGGTGTTGACCGGCACAAAGCTGGCAGTGGGAGCCACCGTGTCCAGGTACGACAGCACCGAGTACGCGAGCCGCCTCTGCTGCTGCTCCAGCACAGCCCCAGACCCAAAGGTGGTCTTGCGGCTCGTGAGCGTGAGGACCACAGGGGGGCACAGGACAGGCGAAGGGGGCACTGGCGAAGGTGGGGGTGGCTCCGGTGCCGGCGGCAGCGGTGGAGGAGGTGGCAAGGGTGGCGGCTGGGTGGGAGTGGGCGGTGGGGGTGGCGAGGGGGGTGGAAGCTTCACGTCTGCACATCGAACAGGGCAAGCCGCAGGTACGTGTGCATGGTGCAGGCAGTGAGGTGTGCAGTCCGCGCACAATCCTCTTGATACAGCTGTTGCACTTTGCAGCTGGTTGGTAACAAAATCACAGCCGGGTAAAGAACAGGTCGGTTGCCTGCCGCGCTTGTTATATTGCCCCATGTTCCCGAGAGCATGCATACTGCTGCAGCACGTGACGCACCCTTGCACCACCCTACAGTCTTCTTCCTCCCCAGAATGCCAGAGATGACGCCTGGTCCTGATGCATCCACACGCGTAGGGTCCGCACACACCTGCAACCACAGCACACGCTGCATGTTGTATGCATGTGCATCTGTCGCAGCCTGCATGCTGCGGTCCTGTAAAGCCACTGCTCTACATGCAGCAGTGGTAACCTTGGATGCCATGCACTTGCCTTAAGGTAGCATGACAAAGGTCGCGAGGCGATGTCCATATCCAACCAAGTGAAGGCGTGACAGCTTGGTGTTTGCAAACATAGTTGAGCACAGTCATCAAGCGTGGCTGTGACTGGCGCTTGCAGAGGAGGCAGAACGTCGTAGCCCCTCAAGAAGTATTTTTCCAAGATCTTAAAGTTACCAGACGGCCCGCAGCTGCTGCGCTTGGCTCTGACTGGGCGGGTCAGCGCTGCGCTGAAGCACAGCAGGACCAACAGAAAGCATCGAGCGCGTAACATGGACGTCAGTTTATTCGCATTTCAATACGGTGCATTGCGTGTGCCCACTGCTGACCCCACCGCAGTGACAGCTGGGTGGTTGGTTGGTCACTGTTGGTTTGGGTTCCCACACTCCTTTGTGCTGTGCCGTCAACTGCACGTGAATGCTGCTCTAAGTATGCTCTATTGTATGCGACTGTATGTGGCTGCAGCGGGAAGACCTGCGGCCGTGAAACAGCTTGCAGAAGTGGTCATGTTGATTAGAACACCAGGATCATCTCCCGATCAATCTCATACCCTGCCGCCCGTGCATTAACGTCATTAACCTGCAAACGACCTCTGGCCAGGCCCCTCACTCCAACAACAGCGCACTGCCCGTCCTGCAAGCACTGTTGCTACTGTCCGTTCGTCCACTCCTTCGATACCAATATTGCAATACACAGATGATTAGGCCCTCAATACTTCAACAGACCGCATCAATTCTGCTCGGTACCTGCGCATCTCACTTGATGTGCCCGGACGGTGTTGTGTTGAGCATGTTGTGCCCTGCCCCCAAGAACCACACAAGAGGTGCGCTGAGAAAATAGGCAACAGCACGTAACTTTGCAGCCATGCATGCAAATGCGTACCGCTCAGTCCTCTCAACCTCCTCACCGTGCGACAGGAGGTTGCATGTGGTGCACACATCCCGTTCTGCACTTCATGCACCACGCGTGCACTGCTGTGGCAACATATGTGTGGTGTGCAGCATCATGACACGAATGCTGCAGCACCTGCCCTTGATGCTCTGACAAACAGACCTCATGCGCATGGCATGCGCTTCGTGGTCCCATTTGCCACACCCATGCCACCCCATGTCCCATGTGCAGCTCCACTATGCACGCCAACTCCACAGCTGCAAAACTGAACGGCGTCAGACACCGTGCAATGAACAGGAGGTGCTGCCCCATCGCTGACAATTCCATGACCTCCAACATGATGTATTGAGACAGTGCAGCGCGTTTACGCAGGGCCAATCTCGTCATCACCCTGCGCAGGTTCAAAGGCAGCCATTCACAGGAGCGCTCAGTTCTGATGCCTGGTTCGGGGACAAAGTAAGAAGTGTCCTGACATCAGGCCCAGGCAATGGCTGATCAGCATTGAGTAAACGCGATGGATGGTGCTTGGCGGTGAGGCTGTACTGCGTGGGCAGGATAAGCCCATCACGTCCACCTCAGCAGCTGCCCTCCTCACCAGGTGGGCTAGGAACTTCGCGCGCGCCCCTTTCACCTCCGTCTCAAACTTAACCACGAACGGGAAGTTGGCGGACAGGGTTTTCCCCTTGAACTGGGTGCAGTTCTTGGTCACCTCCCCGACCATGCCCTCCAGGTCTACGCCCTCCGCGTTCTTGGGTATGTGGTAGACCTTCACGGACTTGATTACCTTGACCTTTTGCCCCTCAACGAATGCACCAGCACCGTTCGACCCCCCACCACTAGCACGGCAGACCAGCCGGCCGCGAGTGAAGCAGGGGCGTGACAAGGTAGCACCCAACATCTTTCAGCAACTGTGGTACAGACGATCGGCGGGATTGGTACTGGGCAAAGTGCTTGTACTGGGTGTGGGCACCTGGGGTGTGGCGGTTGAGTGCTGTGCAATTCTCAGCGCGCCCTGCTAAGCCCATTAGAAGTCTCTTGTAGTTCGCTCGTTCCAACATGACCCAGGTTTTGAAAACCCTGTAGTGACGCTCCCCCAGAACACTCACGAATATGATGCAGAATCAAGGGTTTGTCGCTCAGCCTATGGGCATGCAGCCAATAGGCATGCAGCCTGGCCTCATGCAACAACAAACAGCCATGCCTGCACAGCAGGCAGGACTCCCGGCACAAGCTCAACCAGGCACACTTCAGGCGCCCAAGCCTTCACAAGGAGGTGCACAGCCTGGGAAAAAACCTCGGAGACGGGTGCTGACTTCGCTGTCCCTGCAAGTTTTCATTTTCTTTGGCGCCTGGTGGGACGTGTTTTACTACGTCTTCAATATTCTTGCATTTGTCTACAAGGGTGGGTGACAGCTAGTAGCTGGCACATGCCATGCATGCTGTGTGCTGCAGCATACGCATTCCCAAACCATGGCTTGTGTGCATCAAGCCTGCAGTTCATGCCACAGCATGGCCATCACAATTGAGTGCATAATGCTGCAGCTGTTATGGCACACATGCGCATCGCGGCTTGTGCTGCTCGCGAGGCACAGCTCTCACCGCCAGCTGCCACGACATGAACGTACCGCACAGTGCCAAAGGACCACAATGCAACGCTGCCCTGTTGCAGGATGCCAGCTGCCCTACCCCAACCGCAACTTTGCCATGGAGTTCAGTTTCTCGTGGCTGTGGTTCTTGCTGGAGATCCCGCGCCTCTTCCTGGGTGCGTGCAGCAAGGAGCCAGGGAAGAGTGATCGGGCATTCAGTGGGAGTTGTACCCACAACCAGAGGGACTTGCAGGCTGTCATGTTCAGAATGCATGCCAGCCGCTGTGCTGTCTGTGGCTGTGAAAGTGGGGCCAGCATGCTCCTTCAGTGCAACTTCGATCCCTGACAGTCAGTGCTTGCCCAAACCTGGAACACCCGCGCAGCAAGCAAGGGCAACAAGACGGAGCGCGCAGGGCCGCTGTTCTTCAGCTTTGGGCTGGCAGCGCCACTCATCGCGATGTATGTCTACTTCGTGGCGTTCCAGACCTATGTGTGAGTGCGTGCGTCGTCGATGTTGTTGCTGGCTGTGTGACACCTGTATGTCAGGTCAATACTTGTGCAGGTTGTTTGGCTTTTGCATTCGCTGCAGGGATGTGGCAGCCTCACATGCCTGCAAGGCTCAAAGATGGTTGCAGCTTGCGGTGCATTTCTTTCGCCCGGCACACATCCTCCTGCCCCTCCCCTCCCCTCGCACATCCAGACTTATTGCAAACCGCAAGCTTCTGAACACAGCCCCCTGCGCAGTATAACAAAGACAAAGTGCCTTCTGCTGTGGCATAAGAGCAGCCTCGGTTGTGCACGCCTCACAGCGTGCGCCACCTGTGACCATATGCTCTGCAGGCTGAAGATTGATGAGATCATCAACGCCATTGCGCTCGCATTCATCGGGCTGCAAATCCTGCTGGGTCTGCTGGCGTGCATCCGCTTCTTTATGGCCACACGTTACGCAAGCACTTGAAGCTTGCAAGCAGTTGAAGCTATGCAGGCAGATGCTGTGCACCCGGCTTCGCAGTACAAACATGTGCAAGCTGCTGTAGGAGGCAGCGCAGGAGGTGGTTCTAGCTTGATCTTCTGAAGATGTGCTATGTGTGAGCATGCCTCTCAACAGGGCAAAGCAGCATGTGGCTGGACGTCTGGCTTGCATGTGGCAGCAGGGTGCAAAGGAAGAGAAGTGCTTGCGCAGGCCTTGTGCGGTGCACCTATGAAGCTTGGGATTGGGCCTTGAATGGGTTCATGATGCTAGGGAGGGGCACACAGCTGGGAGCAGCTGCTGACAGCACAACGCCGTGAGATGGTCATGCTTTGTGAGCTGGCAGCCTCAACCCCAGCCAGCCAGCGATGGGAGAGACAAAGCGTCACAGCGGGGTTGAGGGTGCCACATATTGGATGCTCACACAAGAGCAAGCGCAGCTGCAACGGCTGTGCAAGCAGTGTGGCAAGCACAGCAGGCATGTGGACTTGGCAGGAGTATGGTCACGCGCTGACTGACTACGGCCGTGTTGAGCATGTAGGAGGGCACAAGCCAGCGCTTGCATCCTGCTCCTGATGCCAACATGGCTCTGTAAGCTGACTGAGCCCCTTAATGACCTCGTTCAGAGGGCCTCCCTGGCCTAGGTCTTGTCATGCAGGGCAAGAAACCAGCATGACAGGGACCGATCTGTTGTTGCTGTTGTTGGTATTGGTGGTCTGCTGTTGTTGTTATTAATGGTGGTACAGACATTGCCTGCTGCGGTGGGACGATTTGCAGCTGTACTCAACGCAGCCGGTTGCAAGCTGGGGCGCCTCTTGCAACGGGGGCAGGCGCAGTGCAGCAGGGCCAGCAGGCCAGCACCTGTCATAAATGTCACAAGGTCCCTTCCTTGGCCAACTGCTGGGAGTGGTGTGGTGTGTTGTTGTTACATTCAGCCTCAGGCGCCAGTGAAGGCCCTCTGGGCATGTGGATCATT